>JABCKD010000131.1:0-70125 GCA_013186415.1 Fusarium sp. NRRL 66088
AATTAATACTTCCCCCTTAGGCTATATATTAGTAGTAAAATTATATAAAGTAACTCCTAGGGGTTATAATACATGTGTTAGCTAGTACTAGATTATTTATATTATATTGCGTCGAGACGCGTGCCTCTTTTACGACACCAGCGAGTAGTATATGCGAGGAGTACATACACAAATAGTTATGCACTGATCAGACGTAAGCAGATGCTTTGCATTATTAGTACATGTTAGTGCTTCTGCAGCTTATGGCGCACGGTCAAACAAGGCCAGCTGGTCGTTTTTGAAGTAACAATTCCTCTGTTTTTATGGCTCGGTTATCGCTTCATGTCCTCGTCTATCGTGACCCTCCTCCATCATCCAATGTCTTAAGAGCTACACCTATCAGTCTCTGCCACGTCAACCGTTTGCCTCAACCTATGCACAAGGTGACACCAAACTCGTCACGTATAGCTCAGGCAGGACTCAGGTCACTGCTATCTATCCCCCGCTCATCATCCGACCCTATAACTCCCTCACTTACAGTGTCTGGCCAGCTGAGAGCGTAGAACAGCAGACTCTCCAGCAATATCCATTTGGACATTCTTGAGTTCTTAATGCAACGCCTCGAGTGCATCTCTCTTTTTGGGACCATCGTCAGGCTTAAAGCTCTAGAGAATTTTATTGGCTAAGATGTTAACCAGGCGATACAAGGCGTTATATCGAAGCCGGAGTTCGTGGCTTTCACAAGTCCCTCCGAGCAGCTCTACGCTATTTGCACCCTAGGCAAAGGACGGCACCAGACACTATCAGTTTTTCTTCTCTGCTTCATGTTGTCGGCTCTTCTGCAAGGCCTCGAGTATGGTAACCCGACAAGCGTGCGAGTTAACATTACTTGGGTACACACTTGCTATGCAGTCTATGTTACAGTTCTTAAGGTTTCTCGGCCCATGGCATAGCACCTTCAGATGGTCGAAGAGCCTTGAGGTGATTCCTTTTTCTTTCCCATCTTCATCATCCTTGAATGACCCTGCTTCTTATTGATCAGTCGCCCGTTCCTTTGCCCGACACAGTTTGGGGAGACGTTGTTGTCACCAACTTACGAAACATCTATCAGGCTTCGGTGACAAGAGAATGTTGAATGAACAAGTCCCTCAAGCCCAAGACTGGATTGATATCGGCATCCTCGAGCCCCTGAAGGTCTGAAGACCACAGTTCCTGTTAGTTTGGTGACTGGCTCGACCCTGTCACCCCCGAGAGTGAGCCCAGCGAGGTGATAACTGACGACATGCTGGTTGCAGATGCGTACTTATTCAGGATGACTGAGGCTCTAGGCCAGGTAGCGGGAGCTCTCAGAAAGCCAGTCCTGCTCTAGAAGCACAAGAATTCGCACATAGACGTCAAGGCCAAGTTCTATGACGGCTAGGCTCTGGACGGCATCTTCGCCAACCGCACCTAGACTACATACGCGCTCCCAGCTACACATGAAGCGTGCCAGATGTAAATAGTAGATTATGATGGTGTTTGTGAGCTCAGTGTTCAATGAACACTCTCAAGATCTTGATCTTCTGCTTCGGCTTGACTTCCTCTCCTTCGATTATGAACGGTGCATCAATAGTGTGTTTAGCGACATGTGTAAAATGCGTGAATGCGGTCTTGTCGCATTTGAAAGTCGCTCCATCATCCATCTTACTTTAAATTAGGCCTGCGTGGAAGGAGATAAGAGAAATCGTGACATTGGCAACCCTTGCGTACGATTGGCCTGTGGCAGCTCCAATCGCTCAGGAGTGTAGTCGTTCACCACCGGCCAAAACTGTCTCCACCTCATCGTCGGCAGCCCGTCTTCCGCAGGCAATTTCCACGCCTTAGCTTTCATGATCTTCTCCTCTACCTCCTCCCACTTTGGCCATGGTCTCGACAACGGTGGCGTCCATTTTCCTTGTCTCTGTAATCCCAATGTTATTCTCCATTTTCAATGTCGGTTATCCGGGCTTCAACTATGATAAGCAACACATTTCAATGTTATTCTCAAACAAGGGTTATACAGCATAAATCATGTTCACAACGATGCTCCTATATACGTATGCCACCTAATGACAGCCACAACAGGCGTAGAGCCACACATCAAATACAGTTCCAGCTATCGGGATTCTTCACATCGCCCTTTCCGTTCCAGATATTGCGGTACGGGTATCGGCAATGCCGACGCTCGTAGTCAAACGCTCCGGTTGCAGTTCCGTCGATATTCCTGTAGCCCCCAATCGTTTCAGGCGCAACACCCTCCTCGACCCATTTCACGATAGCCAGAAGCACATTATTGTCTGGTGTCTTGCCACCCATGTTTTGGGCGTTGTTTCCAATGCGAGAAGCCCCGTCGCCGCCGCTACAATGACCACAGCCACTGACGCGAAAGAACCTATAAAACTCGTCCAGCTGGCTGCTATTGAGGCCCATTGTTCGAGACACGTGATTGTAGTAGTCGTCCGAGTTCTCAGCACTGATAAGTCCGTCCTGGAGACCGTGCCAGTGAATCATCTTATTGCCACGCCTTCGGAACTTGGACAGGTCTCCCTCCCAAGTCTCAATATCGTAAGGGTTCATTTCGGCACCTCTATCGTAGTCCTTGGGCCCAATCGTGTCGGGGTTCCACTTGGGGTCCTCCCAGATGACATACTGGTACCATTCTGTAGAGTAGACGAACGGTGTCTCGGCGACAACGAAGTTGAAGAGAGCGTTCGCACCAGGGACCGCTCGCGGGTAAATGTATGTCTCATTCGTGGTATATAGGGGAGAAAAGACTTTGCGGACCGTCTCAATCTTGGCCTTGGTCAGGCAGTTCTTGGTCTGGCCTTTGCTGCAGATGAGAGCCTCGGGGCGGTACTGGCAGAGGGTAGGGTCCTCAAGTACACCGTCATCAACACCATCAATGGGCTCGTCGCACTGGGCCAAAACGCTTTTGTGCACCATTTTCCACTCGTCTGGTGTCACATGAGTAGGAGCTTCAGGGGGGCCGGTGATGCCCCAGAAACTTCCAGAGCGTGCCTGAAGACCATTCCAGCGCATGGCCGGAGCACCCGCCACGTACCCATCGTAATCTTCAGGAAAGCTTTGTGCCAACTTCATTGCTTGACGTCCACCAGTCGAGCAGCCGAGAAAGTAGGACTTGAACTTCTTGCCGTAAAAGTCCTGGGTAATCTTCTTTCCGATAACAGCACCAGTGTGTACTGCACGATAAGCAAAGTCCTCAACCACGCCTGGGTTGCGGTACATGGGCAGGCCTGAGGTTCCGTTGTGTCCGTTATTCGTGCCAACACTGGCAAAGCCGAAACTGTTGCCGTATGCCATATCCTGGTAGGGCATACAGCCAGCTAGTCCACCATTGCCGGTTCCTAAGAACCGGCCTGTCCAGTTCAAAGGAAGCCAAGCCTCAATACTAACGTTTGAGGTAGGACCTGTTTTGACTAGCATGGCCACGCGACAGACCTCGACATCCATAACCTGATAGTTCGGACCGCAGGTTGGGTGGGAGTCAGGGAAAGTGATGTTGGTACCGGCGGAGACATGCTGGGTAAAGTAGACGGTGGTGTTGGTGAGTTTGAGCGACCTCTTGAGGCTGGCGCATTTGGCGGCGAAATCATCGTTGCCTTTGTTGGGAGCTGCGCATACTCCCAGCCCTTGGAGGAGGCTAGGAAGCAGCAGGGTTGAGAAGTTGATGCGCATAGTGCCCGGTGGCGAACAACTATCAGACAAGTAGGTATTTCTCTCACTGCCAGCCTCCTGAACCCTACTGAGGCGTGTCTGGAGAAGGAGAGGCAAAAGCGTTATTATATACATGCCCCGGGATAAACGCTTAGGCTCTTAGCATGGATGTCCCTAATCTTTACGAGGTAATTGGATGATCCCAGATGGAGCAACCAGCCGATCATTCAAGGAGAGGAGGTGGATACCTCGGTAACATCGTGTGAGGAACTGCCCCAGGATTGGCAAACGGCAGCTAAAGCGGGCATAGCAAGAGGAGATGTTTATCCAAAGGGTAATAGTCCGAGCAATATGGGCAAAGAGGGGGTTTTGAACACCTCGGCCTGCCGAAGTTGGAATAACATCCGGGGTGTGCATAAACGTGGAGAAAATCGGCAGATACCTCGCTGAGCTAACATAATAATAGGGCCGACACGGCCCTGGTCACAGTGACAATTAAGCTCAGGTTCAACTTCACCCCAGCTCTTCATCAGTCCCCCTCAACTCCCCCCTTGTACCCCTTTGTAACTAACCGTTTTTAGCATGATTTCTAGGCCTCCGATTAACACTATCCACCCACTGCCGCTGTGTAGACCTGGGCAACACTTCAGTGAACCCGCGAACCTCGTGGAAAGAATGACCCATAAAAGTATCAGTGAAGCTTTAAACTAATTCTTAACTAGGCGAATCACTTCTGAAATTGTTTTCGCTATTCGCTCACACTAGGCGAATTTCGTGCAAGTATAACTGGCCTTACTGGACTGATCAAACGATTCAATTGCCGTCACCTTGCCCTGGAGTCAGCGATCGGGGCGGAGAGCGGCCTCGAATATAGTCGGGCTATCGTTGTAAACAACATGATTCGCGAATCGAACCGATACCAATCCGACGAAAGCTGGGGTGTTTAGTTGGTGTCTTGCCACCGGCTCTAAGATAAGAAACGTATCCCTACGCAAGTTGGATTGCTCGTGGAACCTTGATCGTACGAACAGGCAAGTTTAAGTATCGAAGGCATCTCGTGAAATGGTTGCATCGTCGAATTGTCCCACACAAGAAAAAGGCACGGGGTGAGAAGAGTCTAATTCTTCCCCCTTCAGATGAAAATAAGGAGGGTTGGATCTGGATTCTGGGGCAATTCGAAAGCGATCTTATCTGTCGGTTATCCCGGCTTCAACTATGATAAAGAACACATTTCCAACACATCATAGCATCATATCCCAATGCTAACACAGTGACCAAACTATATCATCAACCTCTTTGACCGCATGTACTCGTAATCAGGCATAGCCTCGCGAACCCAGCTCTCCAGCTTACTCCCATCCTCGTCACCGAACTCGGCCCGCCACTTGACCGCCTCTTTAGCAATATCAAGATCGCCAGCGACCTTGTCAAGATTTACACTATCGCTAGCGCTAAGCGAACTCAGCATCATTCGGGCCATAGCTGACATGTTGCTGAGCTCCTCTTGAGATGCCTTTTCCCACGAGAAGCGTATCTTTTCGGGATCCAGTCCGGCAAGCCTGGCGTACTTCGACATTAGCTCTGGTGAGGTCATGATATCATCCGCATCCAGTACAAGCGGCCGCTCTCCCCCATTATTATACTCGGTCTCGTAAAAGTCAAATAGAGCCCTGCTCCAGATTGAAGACCTCTCAACCAGACTGGGTTCCTTCTCCGGACGGCCCAAAACGTCGCTGCGTGCCGCGCGATACATCGAGGCGAGTGATAAAGCCGGGTGTCGGATAAGAAATGTTGGCTTGAAGGTCTTAAGGAATTCGTCCGAAAGCACAGTCTTGTTTAATGGAGATCGGGTGCCACTTCCCAGTACCGTGGGTTCACCAATCGTAGTGCCTTTCCCGTGAGCGAATTCGGACTCGAAGAAGGGATGGTTCATCAGCAAAGCGTGCTCTTTGAATAAGACCAATTGACCTTCTTCTTCGGCTTTCTTTATGTAATCCAATAGGTTGTCGAAACATTGTTGTTCAATCTCGTCGATATCTGTCTTCTCCTCCGTCGTCCATTCAGACATGGGCTTCCCCTGTACCGCGTAGCGCTTGAGGATAGACGGCAACCAGAAGTACCCGCTGCTCCTTGTCGGCCGAGCTCCCTGCCCGTCAAAGTTAAGCATCCGTACAAGTAAATTCGACGCGGTACGAGGCGAAGTCACGAGCAGGTGACGGGCGGTCGGGGTAGGGCGCATCGTTGTGGTTGTGGCTTCTATCGACATATTGTTCTTTGCTCTCAATGACTTAAGCTTGAGCTCGGATCAAAGGAATTGAACAAGCAGATGAATAGAGCTAAGTATGGACCCAGGACTGTTCTGGTAAATAGGTTAAACAATATTGAGGAGTAGAATCGGAGGCACCCCAAAAATTCTAGCCACTTTCTAACCTGACTCGTCTTACACTGTGTGAGAAAGCCAAACTGCAACTTGCAATCACAGGAATGACGAGTTACCTCTTTCGGTGCCATAAGCTTATGCTGTGATGATGAACAGGGGGTAATCTAGAACCCGTTAAGAAACTAGATTATGCCTATCTTTCTGCGATTCTTTAATCTCTATAAAGAGCAAGTAAATGCCTAGCACGAGGAGTTTGACCATGAAACTGGCCATCTCAACTGCACGGAAAAAGAATATTACAAGTGTGAAGTAGAGGCTGTCATTGGTCATTATGCAGTATGCTAACAGTAATAGAATCATCACTACTATCTAGTCAATAAGCCCCGACTGATGGCCACGCCACTCTCAGGGTGGAAACAAGGCGTGAATCGCCCAGGACCTTGAAATATGATGCCAGGTGATTAGTTATCATGCGGGCTGACAATGCAGACGCGGCTAAACAAGTGCTGACATGACATTCAGGCAAATTTTCAACTTTGCGGGTCATATCATATGCTACTGAGGTATTTTATGACAGGGTTTCCACCCAAAGGCGGTGAGAATAAGACCAGTGAGAGAACCCCAATGAAGCTGAGCCATAATTGCCCGATCTTATTTCACCCTTTTCACTCTACTGTCATATAGAAAGGTTTGTGGCAGTATTCCGAGCCATTCCCGTTACTTCCTAAACCGATCTTCTCCGATATCAAAAGATGACCTTGTGCAATCTCTGCAAGGACATACCCTGGGAAACGCTTCCTTCAGTTCCACTCGATCTTGACGTTGAAGTAAGCGGGTATCCATACCTCCAACCATTCTATGGATGGCCTGAAGACAATAGAGGCTATCCACATCATCAAAGCCTCGAATCATTGCGAAGTTCTGCCACAGTGTTAAACTGTCATCTTTGCCGCCTGATTCTCAAGCAAGTAAACTTATGCCAATCAGAGTTAGAAGAGCTAAAGCCGAAATGTGAAGCCGGGACTATGAGCAGTTACGACTGGCCATTATGGAAACTTTGGATTGTCAAGCGAGAGAATGGAGGAGATGGGTTTTGGGTTATGAGTTTGACGGATGGAGAGCAAAATGGAGAGACAAGACTAGTGGCGGCGATCGGACTCTGTGTGAGAGATGGTGAGATTTCGCAGTTCATTCAAGCGTCTCATCTAGTGTCAGCGTCATTGACGTCCTTAGGTGACCCGCTCGAGTCGATCATCCGCGGCCGGCCAGTCGAACAACACGGGGGGACTTTGACCGCAATCTCAAGAGCCCGCAAGTGGCTGAACGAGTGCAACGAGCATCCTAGCTGCAATCCTGGAGAGACACCATTGCCATCTCGCGTGATCGACGTGGGTGTCGATGCCGACAGTCCTCACGTGAAGCTCCACGAGACCGAGGTACATGAACGTGGAAAATATATATCATTGAGGTATATTGTTTCACCGACAGTCCATGAGCAGGTCTAAGGAGTAAATTGTGGCTAATGTCCAATATGAAGTTATTGCTGGGGTGATGCGCCGAGAAGCACAACCACCAAAGCCACGCTTGCGGATCGAAAACACTTGATCATGATATCTGATCTACCGAAGACTCACCAAGATGCTATAAAATTGGCACGAGAACTAGGGGTGAGATATCTGTGGATAGACGGCATCTGCATATGTCAAGATGACCGCGAGAATTGGGAGCGGGAATCAGCCAACATGCTGTCAATCTATCGCAATGCGTATCTCACAGTCAGTGCTTCAAGAGCTAAGGATAGCTCTGAGGGACTCTTTGGCGAAAGGCCGACCAGGGAATATGTCGAGCTCTCGTACACTTCTAGTGGCCGACAGGGGCAAGTTTTGGCATTCAATCTACCTCTCCATGAGGAAGCTATCTCCAACGACCACATAGCTATGCCGAGTGAGCCACTCTCAGACCGCGCTTGGGCTCTACAAGAACGTGTTCTAT
This sequence comes from Fusarium sp. NRRL 66088, assembly GCA_013186415.1. Lineage (NCBI taxonomy): Eukaryota > Fungi > Ascomycota > Sordariomycetes > Hypocreales > Nectriaceae > Fusarium > Fusarium sp. NRRL 66088. The sequence goes on from JABCKD010000131.1 coordinate 8,045, forward strand.
CCCGTCGGAGCCTGCTCTATGGAACTCGCCAACTATATTTCGAATGCAACGAAGGGTTCCGAGGGGAGGATGGGGTGGCCCTCAAAGATCGATTTCCGAGTGTGCACAAGGAGCTAGAAGAAGGGCCTGACGGAATGGAAAAACACAAGGATGAAGCCAGCTGGAAAGATGGCAAAATTCCCAGCTATAAAGCGGCATTATTGGCATTATGGTACAACCTTCTCTGGTTATACGGACCGCGAAAACTCACAAACGCCTCGGACAAACTCCCCGCTATATCTGGTCTTGCCAGCCTCTTTGCAAAACGGCTTAATGACGAGTACGTGGCTGGTCTTTGGCGATCCCACCTCATCGAAGGACTTCTATGGCAAGGTTTGAGTTGCAGACGCGTGCAAGAGTACAGATCACCTTCCTGGTCATGGGTGTCCATGGATGGAATTCCCGGCCTAGGCGTCGAGCAGGATTACGATGCCTTGGCTAAGGTCCTGGACGTGAAGGTGAATTTGAAAGGCGCAAATCCTTACGGTGAGGTCACTGACGCAAGGATCAAAATACGGGCGCCAATGGAACGTCTCTATCTTGCTATCGAGGACTGGAACCCTAACAAAGCAGGCTTCTCTTATGAGGATAATCCGAAATTGCGTACGGCAACCGGCAAACCTGAGGGTACTCACTCCCGCTTTGACTTTGATTTCACGGTCGAGGATGGTCATCAAGAGGCGCTCAAGATTGTGGAGAGTTTGCAGGGAGGGGAGATATTCGCTTTGATTTTGTTGAAGGTGACGGAGGAGGCATACGATGGTCAATATCAGGCTTTGATTGTTTCAAAAGTGGAGGGGGGTGAGGAGTATCAGAGGCTCGGGTTTATCTTCCTTGATGAAGAGATACTGGGACGAATACCGGAGGAGCAGGTCGAGGAGGAATTCCCTATAGTTACGCTTGTATAAGGTGGTTTAACTTGAGCAAGGAGGGAGAGAACACTTCATATATTAGGGGCGGGGCTTCGATCTCCAGGCTCCTACCTCTCTTGCTGTCTCGCGTCATGGATTGAACAACGCCATTAGCTCTTGTAATCTTAACTACTGTCGCAAGATGTTCTTATAAACGGAGTTCTAAAGAACTACTAGAGGCACTAAATTTATAGTTTGACGCGTTTATTCTTGCACTTGATGTCTAACAGATTGCCTCGAGGTCGATAATGTAGCCCAGGTCGAAGCAACCGGTGTGCGCTTACGCCACCTTGTACCACTACTGTTTCTTCTTACCGTGCTGGAATGTCACTCAACCGCCACTACCATCAATCCGAGTGGCTGGACGGACTCTGAGAGTGGCTATTAGACTGCCAATCTCGATGGCTTGCGACCGAGACGTGGGACACATCGAGCCCGCCCTTTGTCGATTGCGGCACTTTCGGGGCATCTTGTCATAAGAACCAATGTGATATCGGTCGATAGAATGAGTCTCAGATCGGTCGGTCGTCAAGCTCTTGGAGGTGGAGCAACAAATGCTGATTGGGTTGGCTACGACAACCACAACCAGAATAACGACATCAAGACTGAATTGCATGGAAGCGCAAAAAGACGCGTCGAGCGCGTCAAGTCAAAAGAACAGCATTATTTGCATAAGTCAGCACGGACCAGATCACAACTTATGTTTGCTTGGCATCGCTATGCAAAAGCGCGTCGCGTTTGTGGAAAACGAGTTGTCAGTGGGGCAAGGTCGCGTCATGGTCGTTGAGGCCGTATCGCGATGTTTTCTGTCGAAGAGGCGAGTTCTTCTGTTACTGACCTAGGGGTGGTATCGTGGGTGGCGTAGACAAATAGATGCAAAGTAATGCCGACACATGGCATAGCATCCATCTGTCCATCCATCGTGAAGCCGTGGCGCGCAGGGTCATGGACGGGAGTGACGAAGAGAGGAATAAAAGGAATGCAGACAGGAGAGATGTCGCGGATAGCGCATTGTGACTTGGGAGACCTTGTTCACTTGAGCAAGGCGAACCAATTCATGATGTAGAATAAGCATGATGATGTAGTCAGATGAGGGAAGGACAAGAAAGAGAAAAGTGAGAGCAGAGGAAGACAACGACTTTAAGCATGACCAAGCGAGGGAGAGCTCAAGGACAAGAACGAGGACAGAGACAATAAACAGGGGGGTTCGTAGATGTAACCAATCATGAGGTAAATAGATCCAAGAGGGCTGGGTCTATGCCCTGCTTAACACGAGACAAAGACCACAACTTGATTAGACCACTGCCTTTGTGTTAAGACAAAAAGTACCCAATACTACGGAGTAGAATACTCTCTACTAAGCGTTCTCTTTTTTTGTCAACAATACCACCGACCTTACATTGTTAGATCTAGTCCTTGTGCCGTGCAAAGTAGAGTGGAGCAAGCTTATCATATCGCGTTTTGCACATATGCATCCTCTCCTAGTTTTCTCTCTTCACAATAAGACGGGCCTGCGTGCTCCTAGACTTTTGTCAGCGCATGCATGTATTAGTTGAGATGGTCTGAGGTACAGAGTCTTTTCATGGCCAAGTTTTGATGCATGCCGACTCCATGACGATCACACCTAACAGCCGAGCCCTCCAACGTCGCTTAGTATAGGGTGGCAATCCATCAGCTGTCAACCCTCAACGAAGGCTGCCCTTATTCGTCGAGCGCAAGGTCCTTGACGAACGATGATAGCCATTGAAATGACCTGTGCAGGTCGTAATACCATGTGGGAGATAAAATATAAATCAGGTCAATGTCTACTTGTTTTCGCTTTTCCATAGTGGACAGTCCTCTGCACGTTGTGAAAGCTTCGATTCATCGACTTGAATAGACATAAGCCGTGGGCGGGAGATCATTCCTTCGGGAGATCATCACTAAGATTCGCTTAATTTTTTTCTCTCATGGGCGGGACCGTCTTATACCTTTTCGTGTGAGGATTATAACGCTTCGCCGATCTTAGACTATAAATGCTAAATGTAATAGTGGCTTTATTGAGGGCGCTCGATTCTCCTTCAACCCAGGTGTTACCAAAGAGGCTTAACGAATGAAAAGCTCCTTGAACATCGCCCTATCACTAAATCTCGGATACCTCTATCATCATTGCGCAATGGACATACTTGCCTTCTTTTCATCGGCCCGATGCCGCCCTTATTGGCATCCTGTGATCCCCAAAATGACATGGAAATTCCATTGCGTACATAGCAAACATCATTATGAGAACATTGGGAAATATGAGTAGTTAATATGAGTGAGTAGTTGAACCAAGCTTCAGAGAAGAACGGCATTCTGATTCTGTTGAAAAATCGCTATTGTTGCCACGGCAGGGGATCGATAGGCAGGCCAATCAACCGCTTTTGTCGGGCACGCGTGAGCTTGAAGTGGTCTATTATGAGGCGAAACTGAAGTCTCTTGTGCCCCACTGGAGTTTAAGTCTGTAGGCATGACCTCTGAGCTGACCTTCTTTTAGTGGTCTGACCTCAAAACGTAGTGGAGAGGACATGAGCACCGTTTTCCAGGCAACCACTATGGCTATGAGAGTTTCAATCCACTGGAATTGGGGATATATAGTTCTAAAATCCGGATCTTCACTCCTTATCACGGATATGTCAATGCTGAAACGTCCTCTGCCTGAAACCTCGCCCTTTTGGGATTTGCTCGAAAGAGTAGTGTAACCAACTGACCTGTAGATGATGGAACTGAATAGCTATGCCCGTCCAAATGCGGCCCAAACAAGAATGTCTGTTGTTTCTCCACATTCTAGATAGTCCGGAGAAACTGTTGTACCCTCAACCAAGTCAGTAAAGCACAAGGCGGAGGGCAACTTGAGAAGTGGCCGATTCTCAAACTCTACCCGGATCAAGTCAGACTATTCCATAGAAATATTGATATCAAGGTGCATCTATGACCCAGTCGCGTTTTCACAATTATTGGCAACCAGTTGGCGGCTGATGCTGACCCTCTGTGAGAGAGTGTCTATCCTGGGCAATGACTGGCTATAAACGAAGTCAGGAAAAAGAGAAAAACAAGACATTAAGTCCACAAATAAGGGAAGGACCTATCTGTCTGAGTGATATACAAAGAGGACTTGCGTGCTCGCATGGTGTTGAGACGTGAAAGTATTGATAGCCCACAGTGTTAACTAGAGTTCCCCAGCTCAACAAACGATCTCAGGATATTCACAAATCCGATCATAGACATCCATAGGTACAATACAATAGCTTTGTAGTAAATAGAAGCATCATTAAGGGCATGAATGCTTAGGTTTACAGCAGTGAGAAAACGTTTCAGGACTAGGCCCTGTCGCGTCTAGTGACAGCACACGAGATATTAGGAAAGCCCCCGTAACTAGAATGGAATAGGTTGTATGAAGCTTAAAATAATTAAAATAGCTGAAAGATCTATCCAGAGCATTAATAGCTATCTTTTCTTTATTAAAGAACATTTCCTAAGGTAACTATTTGCACCTCATGATGTAAAAACTAAGCTTAGGAAATTAGCAGATTTAATAATAAGAATTTATTAAATAATATAGATATTATCTAATATATCTATTAGCTCTAATACTTATAAAACTATCCCGAATTATATAGGTTAAAGGGCATTTTATAATAAAATATATTATATATATTACCTATTGGCTCATGTGAGCCAACGGGTACTAATAAAGCTTAATGCACTGCGAGATATAGATCCTATAAAATAGGGGATACTTAAGCTAGAAAGGCTAACCCCTAAGAATAGTACCGCTATTAGTAGCCTAAGATATTACTAAGCTTATTTCCTGGTTTAGCACTTGTTTTAGTTCCTTTAATCTTACTATTGCCCTGTGTCCCTATAAACATGCACCTATACGCCGAATACTACAAGGTGTGTGTGAGATCTCTCTATGCAATTTAATACAATTACTAATATTAAGCCCTCCGTTTATCTTCTACGCCGTTCTATCACGCTAGAAAACTAGATCCGGCCTAGTTACACAGCAAGGTACTCGGAAAGTCTTGGCGGGGGGTTACCCCCCGCCAAGACTCTTCACTCATGCCGAGCTCCAACCCTTATCACAGCTCGCTATTTGTAGACTATGTAGGGCTTTGGGTCCAAAGGGGCCGGGTTGATGCAAAAGATGCCACAAACTTGATATGGCGCTGCAAGCGTTGGGAAAACATAAGGTGGTGCGAAACGGCAGTGCTACGAATCGCAGAAATGATTCAAGTTATTCCTTGTTTTTATATATCTTCCAAAGCAACCAATTAGCAATTTCAGGAAAACGTGAGCCCAGACACTTTTGCATGATATCTTAAGCATCTGACTGGCGTGACTAGGTACGCACGCCAGCCAACTTCGTACCCAGGATCGAGAGTTGAGAGACCAGTCTAGATTAAAAATACACGGTCTCGTAATGAATTGGAGAATTAGCGGTTGCATGACCTCGTGACTTGAATATCGATGTCTGTTTTGTCCATCGGAAACGGGAGATGCCAGTCATGAAATAGACAAGAACTTCGCCTAATGTCAAACAACCAAGTCCCTCTAGAGCATAGAATTCACGCCCTAGTGGATCATCACTGGCTAAGACTGCTTTTGAGGTTGAGATCTTAGTGGCCACCTAATGCCCTTTTATTTGACGCCGAGCATCACGTGAGATATTATCATAATCCTAACCCTAAGAGATCTACTCGCGACTGCATTCGCTACAAGGGCGTGTCATTCCTGTTTGCCTTGGAAGTATCGACCTTAAACCGCCTTACACGAACCTGCTGGCATTTATCGTCTATATCCTGCTGTTGTCATGGGGAGGGAACCCAATGGCTGAGGGGCCTTTCGACAAGGGGCCCTTCGCCGGGGAACAATAAGAGTTATTGAAGAGGCTTCTTCTTGCTTACGGCGTCTCTCACAACGATATGCGGCGTCGAAACGTGCTGTGGAATAAGAATCGTGGGGCGACTACAGCTATTTACTTTGACTGTGCGACGATGCAGTTGCCGGCCAAGCATAAGCAGATACTAAGGCTATCTGGTAAAAGAAAAAGACGAGCGAACGCTATTGGGGCTCCCGGGCGCGAGGCGAATCCCTCTTCAGGGCTGTGATATTGGGGATAATACAAAGCGAAGATCAAGGAAGAAAGTGAGGGATGTAGGGAATTGGGAGATGGCGTGGGAGTCTTGATACTCACGCCCTAAACCTGCCGTTCTTCAACATGTGCCGACAACGAGGCTTCTTTCTGCATAGCCATAGCACCAACCGGGTCATCCAGTGCATGAGGGACGAGCTGATCACCGAAAAGCACATCCATCTGCTCCAAAGTGCGGCCTTTCGTTTCAGGATAAAAGAGCCAAAAGCAGAGGAAGGCGATGAGGTTGAAGACGAAGAAGACGTAAAAGTATCGAAATCCGATATGGGTGAGTGCACTTGGTGAAAATTGTGCAAAGACAAGGTTGACGAGCCAATTCGTGAACGTGGTGATGGCGTTACCTAGAGCGCGTACCTCAACGGGAAAGATCTCGGCTGGGTAGACCCAGGAGATGATACCCAGAGGAGTATAAAACAGGCTGAATACAAAGTTCATGGCGACCATGGAGCGTAGTTGGTTGGCATTGTCTGGGTTGATGTATTGTGCTTGAACGGCGTTGACGAGAAGAGCAGCACCGAGGAAGGCAGCCGAGACCATGAGTGGCTTGACGCGGCCGACCTTGTCAAGCATCCAGAGACCGATGGTGCAGTAGACAATGGAGAGAGCACCGCTAATGCCGATGATCATCAACGAGGTCTGTGTGCCGATGCCCAAGAGCTCGTAGATACGAGGTCCATAGCTAGTCAAGGCTCAGCAACTAGTCATTAGAAACAACCAAAGACGACATGACCTACTAGTTGATAACGTTGATGCCAGAGAGGGGCCCAAATGCCTGGATTCCACATCCGAGCAAGAGTCGCTTCCTCCACGAGGGCTTTGTAAGGATGGACATGGCAGACATCTTGCCAATCTCCCGGTCGGCGACGATGACGTCTCGGATCTCTATAAACTCGAGGTCGATCTGGGAAGCATTCTCGCCGTTTCGTAACTTATTGAGGACAATTCGTGCTTTTTCATGTTTATCCTTCTCCATGAGCCATCGAGGCGATTCGTTCAGGAACCAGATGCCGGTCACGAGGATCAGGGCAGGGACGCATTGGAAGGCGAGGGGGAACCGCCCTACGAATAGTTAGCGGGACGTGATGGAACCATCCATCGGGTTACCATGACGAACAAGAAAAGTCTGTCTTGGAAAATGAGCATCCATATCCTAGCCACTGTGCCACCAGGAAGCCCCAGCTGAGGAACCACTGGAGAAGACCAGACAGAGCGCCTCTCCACTTGGGCATGGAGATCTCGGAGGCGTACATCGGGATCGTACTGGTTAGCATGCCCACTGCTATACCACCGATGAATCGGCCAGCAATGAGCATGGCCATCGACGTGGATCCGGCCTGCAGAGCCGAACCGAAGAGTGAGATCACAGACCCGGAGAAGATGGTCATCTTGCGACCAAGAATATCCGCGATAGCCTAGGCAAAGGGAAGCAAGTCACAAGTCAGTCTCACTTGGCTATACACACACTTGGATGGAAAGGGGATCCCGACCATGTTGATCATAGTTCCGAGGACGGCGCCGCCCTGAAAAGAACTGACGATGCCTCCAGCAGTGTCATCGCTAGGAGAATCAAAGTATTGCTTGAAGCGAGGAAGAGCAATGGTGGAGCTGATGATGCCCGAGTCGTAGCCGAAGAGGAAACCTCCGACGGCCAGGAAGGCCGCCGAGGCAATGGTGATGGCATCGCCACTGGGCATGGCTACTGTCGTTGAAGAGTGAGATGGGGTTGAAGGAGAGATATGGAGCCAAAGTCTGGGGATGCTGAAGGTTTATATAGTGCTACCCCAGATTCGTTTTTTTCAGTGCAATGCGGAGGAGTTGACTTGCCGGACGCTGATGGGATAACTCTTGATTCCACGCCAGGGACTTTTTGTCCGGGGATCAGACTGGGGCTTTCGATTGTCCGGTGATCTCGGGGGCATCTAGACCGAGTGATGACCACCTTCATTTGGAAGATTTTCCAACATGTAACCGTCTTTCGTAAACATGGTTCGTTCCCCATGTTTCCCCAGCACAGAACTGGTAGGGTCGGGTAGGGTAAAAATCCATGCGAGCAAGTGGCGTGGAGTAGGTCGTCCAGGTCCAGTCTGTTAGGTACACCCCTACCACCACCATGACCTGGGCGATGGAGACACATGCCCGGCTTTGTCGAGTTTTCCGGCGCTCGCCATCGACGCCGTCACAGACATCTGGGGCCAGTGATCCGCATCGTGGGTCCTTCTGTTCGGAAATCAGGTCAGACAACAGGAAATGGCTCCTGAGTGTATCAAGCGGTCACCCATCCAACGGGCCAGTTTGACCCGAAGGCAAACGAGGAACCACCCGGCTTCACGTCAAAAGGCCGAACCCCGAAGTGAAGGCTGAATCGATCGTCAACAATTTCTTTCTACACGCGACAACATTCATCATGCAGGTCATCAGCTGTGGCATCCACGGCTTTGGCGAAACCATCGGCATCGACGTTGACGAGTTTCGAGTCTTCTGGAAGCTCGACATCACCGATGAGCATTGCAAACAGGTTGCATACCGCATCGTCGTATCGGAAAGCAGCAAGGTCGTCGACGAGCGCGGCCTTTGCTTCGACTCCGGCCGCGTAGAAAGCAATGAGCAGCGCAACATCCTCTGCAACCCTCAGGACGGCTTCAAGTCAACGACGCCTTACTACTGGACCGTGACCGTCTGGGACCAACATGGGAATGAAACCATCAGCTCCTTCAACGAGTTCTACACGTCGTACCCTCGGTCATCGAGATTGTTGCCGCCTTACAGCATGAACCAAACCTATGTGAATACTAAGCACCTCCATGTCCTCCCCTGCCTTGAGATTACTGACCAGACAGATGCCGCACTCTAGTCTCATATTCCGCACCTGGTTCGAGGATGAGGTAAACCGCTGGAAGGCCGTATGGATCGGTAACGGAAGTGATAAGCCTCTCTATCTCCGGAAATCCTTTACGTTCCAGCGTAAGCCTTCACGCGTCATTGTTCTTGCCTCGGGCCTAGGCCATTTCAATCTTGCCATCAATGGCAAGCCGGCCTCGTCGCACGTACTGGACCCCGGCTGGACCAACTATCACAGAACAGTCCAGTTTGTCGGGCACGACGTGACACAGTACATCTCCCAAGGGGAGAATGCCATCGGAGCCCATGTGGGCAATGGCTTCTACGCCGGGGACCAAGGAGATCGCTTCTTCTGGCCCATGTACGAGGATAATACGTACGTGCGTTATGGAAACGAACTGTGCTTCTTTGCCGAGATCCATGCGCACTATGCTGATGGTACGCATGAGTGTATCATCTCGGATCCGAGCTGGAAGGTCCGCAAGAGCGCCACGACACTTGCCAATATCTACGCTTCTGAGGATCATGACAGGCGGGCGTATCCAGTTGGCTGGCATGCACCAGGCTTTGATGATGTAGACTGGCAGTTTGCTAAGCCGCTCACGGGGCCAAGGGGCAAGTTGCACTACCAGAGCCAACATCCCGTCATCTTGCACAACACTTTTACACCTGTCAACCAAGTCATGGTCAGGCCAGGGGTCATCATGTACGATCTCGGCCAGAATGCGTCAATCATGGTACGAGTTGTAGCTAGCGGCATCGCCGGGACGGAGTATCGCGTCAGGTACTCGGAGACGATAGGAGAAGACGGCCTGGTGCTCATGCCGGATCCCTTGTTCAAGGAGTTCGAGACGGGTGTATACTCAAAGGTCACGCTCTCAGGGCAAGAAGAGCAAGAAGTTTGGACGCCTGACTTTAGCTTCACGAGCGCCAGATACATCCAGGTCGAAGGAGCTTCACTCGACGGCAAGGACGGTCTTCCCATCATTCACTCTCTAACTGCCCGCCACGTCTCATCTGGCGCCCAGAAGCTTGGCTTCGTCAAGACGGACAAAGAAGACGTCAATGCCTTGATCAACGCCTGTTACTGGACATTTAGCTCCAACATCTTTAGCTACCACACCGACTGTCCGCAGATCGAAAAGTTTGGATGGTTGGAGGTGACATCTCTGCTCTTCCCGGCGACACAGTACGTGCGAGATATGGAGGCTGTGTACTCCAAGATCCTGGATGACATTATCGATGCACAAGACCCTTCCGGTCTTGTACCGACTATGGCACCTTTGGTCAGATACATGTATGTTCTTTCTTCTGTTCTCGCTCCTGTAACCACTGACACGGGTTGAAAGGTGTGGTCCGATGCATGATACCATCACCTGGGGAGGCGCCGTCTGCTTGCTTCCAGAGCTTATCAAACATTACTACGGTAGCACGAGTGTCTTTGCGAAGATCTATCGACCATGCGTACAGTACATGGAATACATGCGAGGCAAAGAGCGGCTCGGCGGGCTCATCGAACACGGCCTTGGGGATTGGGGCTACGCCATTGCCTTTGGAAACCACCAAGGAAACATCGAAACGGCCATCTACTACAAGTGCCTGCAAAACGTGGCCATGATGGCCAAGGAACTAGGCTTCGCCAGTGACGAGGCAAGATTCACCTCCTGGGCTGAACGAATATACGCTGTCTACAACCAACAGCTCCTCGTCACCGACAAGACGACGTTTCCTTACACCTTCTATACCTCTCGGGACAATCCCGGCACACAGGACCGTACCATGGTAGCCCAGGCTGTAGCCCTCCAGCATGGTCTCGTCCCGCCGCAGCACCGCGCCGACGTCATCCAAGCGTTTATTGCTGCTGCCGAAGACTCTGGGCATGCCATGCGCGCCGGCGAGATCGGCCTCAAGTACCTCTGGAACACGCTGGCAGAGCAGGACGTGGACCGGCCCGACATTGTGCTCAACATGATTCGACAAGAGGAGCACCCCTCATACATGCGGTTCCTGCGGCGCGGGGAGACGAGCCTGTCGGAGTTTTGGCAGGACAACTGCCGTTCCAAGTGCCACGACATGCTTGGGACGATATACGAGTGGTTCTATGACTCCGCACTCGGCGTTAGGCCACTGACGGACGCATATCGCACGTGGAGGCTCAAGCCATGCTTCAAAGGCGAGTTTGACTATGTCGAGGGCGAGATTGAGTCTCCCTATGGCTTGATATCGGTTCGTTTCGACCGTAGAGGCAAACAGGATAAGGCAAAGGCTGATGTCGATGTCAGCGTGCCGGCTGGGACCTTGTGCGAGCTTATTCTGCCATGTGAGAGCAGCACGGTGGAGATTCAGAGGCTGCCAGTCAATGAGACTAGGAGCCTCAAGGGCAAGACGGTGACGCTGCTCCAGGGCCATTATAGATTAGACATCACAGTTTAGACCGACAGTGTAATTCATGCTCGTAGAGCCCTTTCCTGCGGTTCCAGGACCAGACTCGTGGTGCGTAAAGTGAATGTATGTTGCTAGCAATTGCACGTTCATAATTCCAGTTCATTAATATGTGCTAAGGTTACGTTGGAGGCATTGGCACTCGATTGTCCCAAGTCAATGGGCTGAGGGTAGGTGGATTGAGCCCATGTGGAAGCGGAATCGCGACATACCTTGAGCTCGTCATCATCTCTCCTGTCCCACGGGGGTTACGGAACTCTATTCAGGGGTTGTCTCTGGCGCCGGCTTTGAATCCATTTGATTGGTGCTCCACGCCGGCCTTATTTTGATCTGGTTGGCCATTCACCTGCCCCGGCTTTGAAGCTGTACCATTGGCTGAAGGGCCTGAAAGCCGGCATGAGGTGGATGCTCGCTTGGTAGCTAATGCCACCCCTCTCCACAGCTCCTTCATCTTGTCTAGCGTCCAAGAGATGACCCCGACAGTGAGGGGGGTTGCATGATACCTGCCATTGAAGCTTGGGTATAAGCTTTAGTTGTGTTATAGCTGTGTTATTTCCGTTGGGTTGCTCAGAGGCCTCCCCCCGCCCCTTCGAGCCCTTGACCACGCATGATATCTGCGAGCCAGAACCTGCAAAGGTCCAGACCAAAGCTGGGCTCAAGAGAGGGACTTTGCTGGAGCGAGGATCCGAGTAACCACCGATATTAACTGCTAAGATTCAGAGGAAGTCGACTGATGCCTTATAAGCATGACAAGGCAGAAATGCGTTGTACCTACATTGTTCGGGGGATGAGTCCAGGCCTTGTGTTTGCCTATTCCAGATAATATCGCCTTAGTTCACAAATACGTTCTTTGTTATAGTTGAAGCCCGGCCCTTTGATGGAACAAATGAGCCAGAACATCGTCTCAGTTCACACTCCCTGCAATAACCTTTCAGGCTACCCTGCGGCTCCTCCAAAAGTTTCCGAGTTTTGTATGTCCATCATCATAGATTGGGTAACGCGGCTCCTTTCAAAGTGAACATTTCCAAGTTGTCTCGCATCAGAATCAGTCCATGTATCATCCGCCTTGTCTTCAAGTGCCAAAGAATGTGCAATGAGGAACTTGACCATCCACTTGTCAAAGCGGTGGGTGTTTCTGCTGAGAGATCTTATGCAATTCTTCTGGAACACCACCAGTCGATTTATCTGCAACGAATAGTAAGCATAAGATTCGATATATTGCCTCACAGTGGCTCAATACCATAAGCTCCACGCTCGGCCAGTAGCTCCGCAGTTGTACTAGTGACTTGAGATTCGATTCGAGGCGACTCTTGGAGTCTTGGAGCTCATGAGGCTCGCCGAACAAGTACGTGTGTAGTAACACCGAAGAAGACACAATCGTGACGTGGCCCACAATGTTGTACAGTGCTTGGGCTCCGGGAACCTCCCGTGAGGCTTTGAGCACATCACATATAATGGCCGCGTGAGCTTTGCAGCGATCTGCATATTGCTTACCGTTCCTCGTAGAAGGCCGACGCTGGTCGAGGTATTGGTAATAGAGCAGCGTGTAGTAGTGATGATAGCCTAGATGGAAAGCAATAAAGACACTGCCGAGGCCCCGGCTTACAAAAGCTGCCAGGTTTTCCATGGAGAATGTCAACTCGGGGTCGAGGTTCTGCTCAAAGGCGTCGAGATCGGCTTCGAGGCGTCGAACCGACTCATCCATCAAAGCCTCGTCCCACGTGTCTGTCTCAGCGAGCTCCCTGTGAAGTTGTTGTATCTGGGTATATATCTTGACCAGCCTCACCATGTGGCCCCATAGGCCGGGCCTCCATTCCGAATCAGCGATATCTGGGTCTCCTGGCGTCATCATGGAGAAGACGTATTCGTCCATGGGCACACGGGGCTGCTTGGCTTGCCATCCAAACTGGCGCGACAGGTTTGAACCACCACTAGCCCAGGTGTCGGTGATGAAACAAGTCCAGAATATGCGACGTTTTGTTTCGCGCGTGATTCCATCATCAGTCTCGTTGCAAACATCAAGATTGAGCATCTGAGCCATGCGATTGGCAAGTGCTGGATGACATGATTAGCCACCATGTTGCGAATTTCAGCTCGTGCCCTATCCACGGAGCGGAGCAATGTACCAAAGTATAACGACTCAACTTCTGCTTGACAATCACCCATATAGTTGTTCCCCACCAGGATACACGCTTGGATGTTCTCGATGCAGATATGCTCGAGATCGTCCTTCAACGCCACCTTTCCCTGGGCGCAATACATGGGTCCGCGAGAGCGTATATCGGGCTGTGTGGAAAACCTAGTGCTTTGTCAAACCTATTCGCGAAACGGTATGAGCCAATGCTGGCCAGAGTGTGCGAATTTACCGTGCCGCCATGCCCATCATGCTTAGAAGAACAGGCTGAGAGGCGGTGCCCGCGACGACGCTTGCCTTGAAGGAAGGCTGGTGAAAGAGGCTGTGAGGCTGGTCATGGATGAATCGAAAGTAGAGTTCGACCAAGTGAATGGTCTCTTCGCTGGAACGAGTTGATACAACTGGGGGAAGAGGCTGTGCGGGCTGGAGGCTATTGATGGCGGCTGAGCATGGCAGGTTTCGCTGGATACATTGAGAACATGCCAAATCGCCTGTCGGATCGCATCTTCGTTTTCCACTCCTGCATTGCAAGCATGCTTTTACGGGTCGCATAGTGCTACACGCAGGCCGGAACGGTGCGCATAGGGAGATTAATGACTGCCAGTAGTGAGCGACAAGAACCCGACCGGTGATGCAATTTGAGACGCCGCCAAGTAGCGGCCTGGTGGCCTCAGGCAACCGGCCAAACGACATGACCCGATTGGAGATGAAGAACGACCACCCTATGAAACTACCATAAACCATAGAGCCACTATAGACTATGTATAACTACTATAAATCATAGGGCTACCATGGTCTATAGCTATGAACTAGAACTAAACCACGATAGCTACGCTGCTCATAGGATATCTTAAGCTAACCATGATCTAATCTTCCACTCTCTGCGGTGAAAATATATAATACCTGTATTAAGGATAACCTTATAATATTATAATAACTATTATTATATATAAACTTTGCCTTGGGGAGTATTATTACTTAGTAGGCTCAGGAGTCTCCCAATTTGACGCGGAGATCGACGGATTCAGCAGTTCAAGAAAGTTCGATCAATCTCCAACAAGTACCGCATTAAGCTAGGGCTTCCGCCGGGTATCCAAGCCCGGTATCAGCAGCGCACCTCCCTTCGTAGGGCACCGGCCCGGTGTTGTGGATAATGTAGTTTGCGGGCGTGTGCTAGCGCCGGGGAAACGCGATGCTCGGTGAGATTTCGCCCCTTGATTCCCCGACCCATGTGACTAGACATGTGCCGCAGTTGATGTGAAGAAGAATAACCGAGAAAATTAAAAAGGAAAGGGTAGCGGGCGTGGGGAGAAGGCTTCAGAACAGTCTTTCTAGCTTCAGCCTCATTGATCATATTCTTCCCTGGACGAGTGCAGTAAGCCATGGCTTCATCCCTCCAGATCACCTTGCCCACTGGGCTGGAGTATTCTCAGCCAACCGGGCTATTTATTGATAACGAATTCATTGCAGCATCTGGTGATGTGTTCACAGTCATCAACCCGGCGTGTGTACCCTAGCTCCATTGCTCTTGCCAACAAGTCTTGACTAACCCCCCAGACAGCACCGAGGAAGAGATCGCCACTTTCACAGGCGCATCTAGTAGTGATATTGACACTGCTGTTGCTGCTGCTAGACGAGCTTTCGAGGGCCAGTGGTCGGAGCTTCCGGCTGCTGAACGTGGGAATCTCCTCATGAAACTTGCAGGTCTCATCGATCGGGATCGTGAACTTCTTGCGGCCATTGATGCGATGGACAATGGCAAGGTAAGAGAAAAATGACAGCCATGTATTTGAATTCTTTCTTCTAAACGCTTTGTGTGCCTTCTTTAGACATTCTCTGCAGCTCTCAACATAGACATCGCTGCTTCCCACTACGTCTTCAAGTATTACGCTGGCGCAGCAGACAAACTCAGCGGGAGCACGGTTGAAACATATCCTTCCAAGTTTGCGTATGTGCTGCGTGAGCCGCTCGGCGTCTGTGGACAGATTATCCCATGGTATGTACCCGCGCTGCCACCCGGAATGGGCATGCTAAGAAATGTAGGAATTTCCCCTTCATGATGCTGGCCTGGAAGGTCGCCCCTGCTCTTGCTTGTGGGAATACAATTGTTCTGAAGCCTGCTGAACAGTCGCCCCTCTCTGCCCTATATTTTGGCAAATTATTCGTCGAGGCTGGCTTCCCTCCTGGTGTTTTGAACATTGTGCCTGGTCTCGGAAGCGTTACCGGAAAAGCCCTCGCAGAGCATATGGATGTTGATAAGATCGCCTTTACAGGGAGCACTGCCACTGGAAGAGCTATCATGCGCTCTGCCGCGTCTAACCTAAAGAACATTACCCTCGAGTGTGGTGGGAAGAACCCTAGTATCGTCTTTGACGATGCAGACCTAAATGGTGCCGTGAAATGGTGCCACATGGGCATCATGGATAATCAAGGACAAACTTGTATCTCGACCTCAAGGATCTATGTCCAAGAAGGGGTCTACGATTGCTTCATTGAGAAGTTTACAGAGGTCACTCGAAGGCACCACCTCCTCGGGGACCCCTTTGATGCGAACACCTGGCAGGGACCGCAGGTCTCCAAGGCACAGTTTGAAAAGGTGCTATCGTACATTGAAGAGGGAAAGAAGAGCGGCGCTCGCCTCGTTTACGGTGGTGCCATTCATGGACAGAAAGGGTTTTTTATCGAACCCACCATTTTTGTTGATGTGAGTTGACCTCCGACCGGATTGGACGCAGGGCGGGAAACTAACTATGCCGAATCGTAGACGACAGAGGACATGAAGATCGTCCAGGAAGAGATTTTCGGTCCCGTTGTCGTCATCTCCAAGTTCAAGACCTTCGATGAGGTCCTGGGCAAGGCGAACAACAGCTGTTACGGACTTTCTGCAGCAGTCTTCACGGAAAACATCACCAAGGGGCACAAAATGGCGAGGAAGTTACAGGCTGGCATGGTCTTCTTAAATTCCTCGGGTGATGCACACTACGGGGTTCCCTTTGGGGGGTATAAATCCTCAGGAATTGGTCGGGAGCTCGGACAGTACGCCCTCGATGCATACACGCAGACAAAGGCGGTCCATGTGAATCTGGGAAATTGAATGTGCTGGGCTCCTGCGAGTCAAAATTCACGTTCTTAGAGTAGATTTACCATCTTAAACTCAATCCAAAAATGCTTTCGGGTTTCTTTCTCTCCTGTTCCCTCAACTTATTGTTCACCATTGTCTGCACGTTGTGGGCTCCTCAGGTTGGGCTTCGTGATGAAATAGTGGAATGACTTAATCCCCAAAGCTAAAAGTAGACTCCATGAGGAAGATAAAAAGGACAACGGTGTATATACGCCATGAATTGTGACCGCCCCCTTGGTCCTCAAGTCACCAGCAGTGTGCTCAGCTGGTATCCCGTTGCAACGTACCGTTAAACCAGCAGCTCCCCTGACATGATCAAATTTCCACATGGTCCAAAGAAATACTTTAATTTCAAGGCCTTCTGGTCTACTAGTCCACAGCATCATCCTATTCCACCTGCCGCTACGACGATTGGAAAGCAGTCTACACGGCAGAGTGATGATATTGGTTGATAGATAACAAAATATTGCTAGCCGATGACAGCACTGCCTGAAAACTTCCCCTCTTGGCCTTGTAACCCTGACTTAAGAGCAAGTGAAAGGAGTTCCTACGGTACCAAGCTTGTACGCATCAATGATGCTCTGGATGGTCGTGTAGGTTCCAGTAACGGTCATAAATGCCCCCAGAACAACCGTGAAAATGTGGAAGTAGCATAACACTTGCTTAACCTTGCTGGTTCCACGTGTCTCCCGGTCCATATAAAGACCCATAAAGGCGGGAATGATCAACTAACTGGAGTGTTAGCAACTGGTAAATCTCTCCAAGCCGGGGAACGAGTGGATCAACGTACGCAAGTTGGAGCGCAGCAGAGCGAGCCGATGAGGCCGATGAGATAGCTGAAGAAAGGTACAGCTCCAGCGATAATGAATGCAACTGCACTGATGCCAATAGTAGAACCGCTGATTGATTTATCAGTAAATGGAGCCGAGATGATGCTTGAGGGCGATGGGGGAGGAGCAACATACAGCCAGACTGTCCAGTGAATCAGACTGTGGTTTTGGAGGTGCTCAGAGTTTCGAAGGATGCGGACAAGCAACTGGACAATCTGTTAGCTACCTAGATCATATCATAGCGGGCTCAAGAGGAGCAACTGACAAATTTGGCTGCAAGATGGACCCAAAGAGTGGAAGTCATGATGAAGCCTGGAATTGAGATACCGTAGGCAATCTTCTCCAATGTTCCTCCAGCACTTCCCAACGATGGGCTGGCGACGTACTGGCCACAGTACCTACTCACAAGTCAGGCTATGATTTCCAATACCATACAACAGGTAAGACTTACACATAGACAACTAATGCGAAGGAGACATAGCAGGAAACTAGGAAACCTTGGGAGGAGAAGAGGGCCTTGGTGAAGGACTTGGGAGTCTTCATCTCGGCAATCACAGGCATGAAGGTCGGCGTGGAGCCATAGCCCGCTAGCGTCTTTGTAAGTGTGTGAAATTCTCCTAAAATGGCGAGGCATCACTTACCAAAGAGGTTGATGGCGGCAACAAATCCGGGAATGAAAGAAGGTGCCCCGACAGCCACAACCTCCATGTCAAATGGGCCTTCCTGGGGAGCGGCAGCGGGTCGATCAACCTGTGTAACGCCGACGACAACGATGAAGACGGCTGTGAAGATGGAGGCGAACCCAATCCATGTAAGGATGGCCAATTTGCCCAGGGTCTGGATACTGGCGACGAGTGCAGTACAAATAGCGGCAACTAAGGTCCAGACCACAGTACAGACGTGTTTGCTCGAGAGAACCTGGAACCCCTGCGCCAGTCCTATGAAGCCCGATCCAGTTGCCAGGCTATTCGTAGAGTTAGCAGGAAGATACCTTTACCATCATGGCCTGGGGTATGCATACATCCAAGTGAGAAGGAAGAGTGCTCCGGCAACTTCACGAGCAATCGGACCACCCATGAGTCCCGCAGCATCTGCAATATTGTGGACGCCAGAATAGCGCATCCGGAAGGCGTACATGATGTAGGCGTAGTCTTGGAACGGTGTCAGTGTTCAATGCGCAAAGATCAGTGCCACACACACGCGTTTCACATACAGGTTGTCAAGGAGCCCCAACAGACGAGGAGAATGATGCCAGGCCCGTAACCGACAATGCTGAATGCAGAGGGAATTGCCAAGACACCAGTGGCGAAGCAAAGTTTTGAGAGAATGATGGCGGTTCGAACCCTAAGATCACAGAGTCAACGTCTCAGTTGGTCGAGCACCAGGACGTGGAGGGGTGCGACAAACCATCCAAGGGCACGGTATTCCGCCTGCTGGAAGACTTCACCACCATCCTCGATAACCTCTGTCTTAAGGTCCTCTCCTGACCCCCGACGAGGACTGCCCTTCTCGGGCGAATGTTGGATGGAATCTGTTGGGGAGAACGTCATGGTGAAGAGTTTGCAAGTCTTTCTCAGGGAGGATGGGACGGAGACGGGATGAGAAGATGATCGATTGACTCAGGCTTGATGAGACAAGGCCTTTGAGGAGGATGACGCTTTATAGCTTGCTCAAGAGGGGGCCTTTCAAACTGTAGTATATCGGAGGGATGGACGACCGGACTGATACGGAGATGGAGATCCCCAATGTCAAACCTGGCATGGGTCCGATTCTGGGGTGCGTTTGGGGCAGATACATGACTCGCCAGCACCCCGAAAGCTGGGGTTTGGTGGACCTAGCCACCGCCAAAACCCGACGCGCGCGGATTCCCGTGCCACTCCAGGTCTCAATCATGCTGGGATGGTTGTCGAGGTGGAGATGAGATAACGGACGCTGGACACGAATAGGGGTGAAGAGAGCCTGAGCCGGTCCCTGTCAGCTCGCCAGATACAGTATAGCTTAGTAGGTAGTGCCTGGTAGAGTTCCCTCTGGCCGGCACGAGCTAGCTCATCTCCGACGCTAGCAAATTCCCGTGTAGGGTTTCCCCAAATGATGGTGCGGGGGACTGACCGACTGACTCTTTGGACGGGCACCAGTTGCCTCCGGCAAGCCGCTGGTGGTCGAGCTAATAGATGGCTTGTGGTTCGAGACACATACCTCGTTTTATCACGAAATCTTTTTTAGTAGAGAAGCGTTCTAGAGTCAAGTTGAGTTGTCTGCTCATCTTTACGGTTGACACTTTTACTAGATTAGGCCTTGCTAACCCCCCTAAACACGTAGTTGACGCCTCCTATCTCAATCATCTGACCCTCGGTCCAGCTACTATCCCGAGTCTCGATGGCCTCAGAGCCTTGTATCGCGGTAGGGAGGCCAGTCGTTTCTCCATCTTCGAACGTGAGCTTCCAAGTGCTTCCGGTCGCGCTCCGATCTTCCCTTCGAGCAGCAAAACTGCCCTGGGTCTTCTGGATGGCCAGAAATATGCCTCCGACCTTCCCAATGAAAGTAGACCCATCGTTGCTTTGTAGGATCCACGAAAGTTCTCCAGGAGATTTCTTCTGCGTAATGTCTCTCCAGACCTCTTCGTAATCAGTGGGGATGCCTCCTAGAGGATAGGTGCCAATCTCAAGATCATCTCCGTTCGGCAGCTTCTCAAAATGAGCGTCGTCTGGAATGGTTAAGTCGAGCGAGTCGATAATGTGAGTCCATCGGAATGTAGCTGTTTAACTGTGTCAACCAACAGTTTCAGCGGAATGGTAGGTACCTTAAGCGAAACGTACGGGGGTCTTCTTTGAGGACGATCCTCTCACCAGCTCGACTCCATTGGATCGTGCCAGAATCTTTTACCACTCGTAGATCAATGAAGTATTCTCCAACATTGAGTGCCACAGTGTCTGTATCTTCGTAGGCGGCATTAGGGAGCCAGCGGATGCTGATGCGTTGGACGGCTTGAGACGACATGGTAGTAATAGCCGTGCGAGCTTTGAGATGTAATAGATGCACAATGAACGAGATAACTAGTGATGAATTTCCAGAGGAGATGTTCTGGATGGGGTATTCGAAGAACAAAGAACATGAAAAAACAGGTCTCCATTGCGTTAAACCCCCTTCACAAGCTCCCCACACGTGGTCCAAACCCCAAAATCAGGAAATACAGGTGGCCTAACTGCATCGTTAGTGCCGGGAATTGGCGTCCGAGGATCGGAATGTCGATATCGCTACGTAGCGCTTCACCAGCCGATATCACGCGAGTATGCTGTCCGGCCCGGGATATTTTTTACCTGGCTCAGGGGGAACATAGTCATACAAAAAGAAGACGACGGCCGGGCCGGTGACAAGCCCATATGCTGAAAAGACCATCCCCGCACGCGTAATCACAGTCAGACACCGACCCCAGCCCAGCCACTTCTCAATCTCTCCTCTATACTGGCAGATCCCTCTAGCAGAACCATGAAGACACTGAGCCTGGTTGGCGCGTCGATCGACGATCTCCAGGCTGCCTTATCATCGGGTAGCTTAACGAGCGTCGAACTGGTTGCGCTCTACCTCCGCCGCGTGGCCAGCTACGACTGCCACGGACTGGCTCTCAACTCGATACCTATTCTCAACCAATATGTCTTTGACGAAGCCGCGGCGTCCGACGATCGTCGAGCCAGTCAACAGCCCGTTGGTCGTCTTGAAGGTATCCCATATACCGTCAAGGACAGCTACAAGGTCAAAGGCATGACGGTCGCCAGTGGATCCCCAGCATTTAAGGACCTCATTGCCAACGAGGATGCGTTTACTGTCTCTGCTATTAGAGCCGCGGGAGGTGTCCTCCTCGGTCGTACAAACATGCCGCCGATGGCATATGGCGGAATGCAGCGAGGTATCTATGGACGTGCCGAAAGCCCATATAATCCCGCATGCTTGGCCGCCGCCTGGGCATCTGGCTCCTCCAACGGGTCTGCAGTTTCAACGGCAGCTTCCATGGCAGCCTTTGGAATGGCCGAAGAAACGGTTTCTTCTGGACGATCCCCCGCGTCGAACAATGCTCTCATCGCGTACACACCTTCAAGAGGATGGCTTTCGATACGTGGCAACTGGCCCCTTTACCCGACTTGCGACGTGGTGGTGCCACATACTAGAACGATGGATGACTTGCTGAGACTTCTCGAGGTCATCACAGAGAAGGATCCTGTAACTAGAGGCGATTTCTGGAGACACCAGCCATTCATCAAGCTGGCTGAACCATGGGGCACACTAGGTCCAACTTCAGAGCTGTTCCAAAGCATTTCAGAGGCCATCTCACTGAAAGGCCGACGGATCGCGGTCCCTAGTATGTACATTGGCGGGCCTGTGCCTCATGGCGCCACACCAGTCTTCACGAGTGACGCCGTCACACGACTATGGCAGCATGCACAAAGGGAGTTGGAGGCCTTGGGCGCCGAGATTGTCATTGTTCCCGACTTCCCGGCTGTCACGGGATATGAGAAACCGTCTTTGCTTCCAGAGGGGTCCGCTCGTCTGCCAGATGACTGGAACTGGTACGAGAGGGGTCCCATGGTCGCTCATGGATGGGAGAGCTTCCTGCGCGACAATGCAGACCCCAAGTTATCCAGTCTATCTTGTGTCGACGAGTTCAACATCTTCCCACATTCCATGCGAACGCCAGTCGAGCTGAAGCATATTCCAGCGTCAAATTCGATTCATTGGGGCAAACTCTTCAGCTATACTTCTGAAACGTCTATGTTTAAGACCAAGAATCTGGAGGCCGCCGTCAGTGCACTCGAGACCATGCGCAAGGAACTTGTGGATGATTATCTTGAGAAGTACAAGTGCGACTTCTTCGTCTTCCCATCTCAGGGCGACGCGGCGGCCGCAGGCTCGGATATCGACCCAGACGCGGCCGCTCATGCATGGAAGAATGGGGTCTGGTATAGCCATGGGAACAGGGCCTTTCGCCACCTGGGCATCCCGTCTGTGACGGTGCCGATGGGCATCATGGACGAAAAACAGATGCCTGTCGGTCTGACTTTTGCAGGCCGGGCATACGACGACGCGAATCTACTCAGATGGGCCAATGCTTTCGAGAAGCATACTGGGCTACGCGTCGAGCCTCCCCATACGCCAGCTCTGGACTCAGATGTGATCCAGTTGAAGGCCTCATCTGTAGCTCTGAGTAGACAAGCGAGACCTCTTTTGAATGTAGAAACGTGTGAGGTTTCTCCTGATGGAACAGATAACCTCCGGATCAATATGCGCGGAACGCTGGAGGTTGGTAAAGATGTCCAGGGTGCAGTCAGTCCGGTGCTAGAAGTGACGGTCAATGGCCAAGATATCCCATCAGCGCAGATCCGTATCACCAGTCACTCTAATTCAGCCAGTTTTGAGGTAACGGCTTCCACATCTCAGCCAGCGACAAGAGAGGCGCGAGAACAGACAATGGAGCCGGTGGCGAGGGATAAGACCATAGTAGTTGTTTTGGCCAGAGCCGCTGCCGGTGGCAGGCCGTCCGGGATTCTGAGACTTGTCTAGAATAATTCTATACCTGTATTTCACTTGCTGGTGCTGGGTTGCCTTGATCTACCTTGAGATATGCTAGGAGGCAAAATTGCCATGGCACACATGTCACTCTTCACACGCGACATGACGCCCCTGTCACGTGAGATCCACATCTCCTTGCAGTCCAGTCGCGTAGGGTTCCGGCATTCTATCATTCCAATCTTTCTACCATCACCCATCAACCTTGCTACGATCAAGGTACAGGTCTGAACGGCATAGTAACGTGCTAGCAGTATCATGACACACCATGAGCTCTAATTCAAGATCAAAAAGGCACCAGTCCATCCCGGCTTGCGCAAGATGTTCTCGGCTCAAGCAGAAGGTGGGTGCACATGTCCTACCCTTGACCAGTCCTTGAAATCTCATTCATACCCCCTAGTGCGATAGGGGTACTCCTAGATGTCGCCGATGCATAGCAGCTGGGGCGGAATGCATGGCGGTCAACCGACAGACTGCAGCTGAAGTACCACGCAGGTGGGTTGTATGCCTAGACCCGTGTAAAAGCAGTCACAGCCTAACTTTGAACAGTCTCCTCCAACATTTGGAACAGCAACTGGAAGAGCTCCAGCGCCTCAAAAGTCTCCCCGCGGTGGCCGGTGCGGGCGTTGATGGTAGCTTCTTGCGTGCGGATCTCGACAAGAGCCATGCCAAAACCCTGGAAATGGTTGCCCTATCTGTCGCAGCCGACATGACACCGGATCTCTTTGACTCGGACTTTAAGATTCAACATAGGGCCAAACTCTTTTATCCCTCAGAGCGACCGCCCCTAAAAATTCCGGTCCGCGGCCTCTATTTCCATGATCAGACAAGAAGCGCCGGCAGGGCATATGCCTCCCAATTCTCTCATTTCAAGGCAACCAAGATCCCTATCCATGTAGCTCGTCGTCTATTCAAGAACTACAAGGATGAGATCCTACCCAGGTTCCCTTGCTTCATGGAGGAAGATCTCGATCACTATTTCGAATCCTTCTATGGCCATGATACTCTCGGTCAACAACAAACTACCATGCCCAGCTTCATAGTCCCAATGATTCTGGCCATCAGCTCGCTCACATCGAACAGCCATGATTTCCCAAAAGTCTCAGCCTTGAGTGAGTCGCTGCATGCCGATGCTCTGGAGAACGCCCAGCTTCTTAATACTTCCTCGGTTGCAACCCTTCAGTGTCTCGTTCTCCTCATCCAACTGGCCCTTCTCCTCCCTCACACTGCCAACTGCTGGTTCATCACGGGCGAAGCGATGCGCATGGCAGTTGGTCTGGGACTGCACCAGGAACCGGACCCGGACACTATCCCTGATACAACCCATGCCGAATTACGAAGGAGGATCTTTTGGACGGTTCGACCTCATACCCAACTCATCTTCTCCTAAGTTGACCATGCGTAGATCTACCAACTCGACCGAATCGTCGGCATTGCTGCTGGATGTCCCGTAGCCCTCAGTGATGCACACATCAGTGTTCACCTCCCATATAATGGTGGTAACCCTCACACGACTCCAGAATGGTTCGGTCTTCAGAGGCCACATGGCTTCAGCGAGGCACAGTTTCTAATTCACACGCGCATCCGCATTATACAGTCACAAATCCACGGTATCCAATTTTTCGATCAGCCGTTCCCCGACCACTTCGAGAACTACGATGCCTGGGTTCAGTCCATGGTAGATCTAATCAAGAGTCTTGTGAACCAAGGAGCGACTGACGGGCTATCGCGCTCGCGTCTAGAGTCCGCGGCCTACCAGTGCGAAGTACTGCTTCACAGACCCTGCTCAAGGAACATAGCCGTCTCTGCACCCTCTTTGATAGCCGCTGCGACCGCATCAATTCAGCTCATCACTTCACATATTCAAGCTGTTCGATCTGGCGGTTTCATCATGGCATTTGAGCTGGCCAATAGTGCTTTCCAAGCTGGCATGGTGTTACTCTACGCCGTTCGCAACCACGCAGCAGAACTTGAGGGCACGCCGGTTCTCGTGTCCGGCCACGAAGCCCTAAGTGTTCTCATACAGCTTCTGGCAAGTCGTATATATCTACCTTCGTTGCAGGCAAAGTGTGCTTACTGATACTGATGGCAGGACACGCTATCAATTCGTTGGCCTGCCGTGGCAGATACAGCACATTATATCCGAGAATTGGTCGACACATGCTTACGGAACCAGGTTGGCCAAGATGGTAGTGACTATGACATGAGTGTTCTTGAAGAGCTCGACTGTTTGGTGACCCAGCGCCGAGTTCACACCATACACCATAGGAATATTCAGTTCCCTCCCCATGCCAAGCCTGGTCCCCAGTCAGACACGGCCAGCCAGACAAGCTGTGGATTCCTGGATGACGATGACTGGTGGCGTGCGTTCATCAATGACGACTTGGAGATGGAAGGGAGTCCCCACGCGCGACCTGAAGCTTTGGTTGATTTCTCCTTGCCTGAATCCCGAGTGACGCCCCCCGATCCCCCAAGTTCCAACACATCGGCTTCAACTCCGATTACAGAGCTTGACAAAATTTTGGGCGCGCTGCCATCCTGCAGCTTCTGCCGTGACCGTCGCATAAAATGTCACCAGCAGTTGCCGGCATGTCGGGAATGCCTTCGCGTATCGCGAGAGTGCATGATTTTTGACCCAGTCCAGGGGAGGAATGTATCTATGAGGTATGTACTCCAAACCACCGAGTTACTTTTGCGAAGATATTTAGGTAGGTAATGATGTAGGCGCATTGGATTCCTCATCGACAAGATCAAGCAGCTCTCTAAGGAGGTGCCCTTCGAGAGTCAATCTGAAACCCCCAAACAAATGCTTCTGGATCCGACGGTTCTTGTTCCTTTGAATGAAAGAAAACTAGCATCAACATCAGCAGTTCTCTCCAGGCATACTTCCAGCCTTTTCTTTGGCCGCTGGAGCTCCCTAGGCTTTCTTCGAAGCTTCCTTCGTCAAAGGGAAGCATACGTATTGCCGAAAGATATTCGTCGAGCTAACTGCTTCTCTCCTCACCTTGTTCAGGGGCCAGGCTCTTTTCCCGCCGCGCCTCCACCCATGACTACGGCCATCAGCCTATTCCGGCTCTTTGCCCGGTCCGCAAACGTGTTCTATCCGATCCTACAACCAGCCATGCTAGACGAAGTTTTGACACAATGCTACGCAAATGATAGCTGTTATTTGCAGTCTGATACCCGAGTATTCTTTTTTCTTGTTCTCGCCGTGTCCTCGCGTATTGGTCAAGTCAGCCAAGCGAACGCGTCCACGGACGCGGAGGGCTACTTCCGCAGTGCCGTCTCCGAGATGAGCACGACATGCAATCACGCATCACGGGCGGAGAATATTGCTCTCCTACAGAGGACACTTCTAATCTGCCTGTATCTACTTCTCAGTCCAGGGTCAGGCGATGTGTGGAGGCACATCGGGTTTGCCATCCGTCACTTCTTCGACCTGGCGCATCGGCCGTCCATGGAGGAGGATGAGTTTCACGATATTCTATGTACTCTGACGAGGACACTATACTGCTTAGAAAGGTAAGAATACCTATGATTACGGTTTTGAGTAGAGCCAGCAGGGTTAATATTCTCGGCGTAGTCAGCTATCCATCGCATTTGGGCGGCC
Source organism: Fusarium sp. NRRL 66088 (assembly GCA_013186415.1). NCBI lineage: Eukaryota > Fungi > Ascomycota > Sordariomycetes > Hypocreales > Nectriaceae > Fusarium > Fusarium sp. NRRL 66088. Next base: position 34,705 of record JABCKD010000131.1, read on the forward strand.
AAGTTTGTTGAACATTGGCGATGCTCTTCGACAGGTATGTAGTGAACAGTACCCAGACTCATGCATTTTTACTGACAGTTTCATCGCAGGAACTTGCAAACAGGATAAAAAATAATCTTGAGGAACAGATTTCCATATTTTCGTATCTAATGTCTCTGCAGATGCTACAAATTCACAGCGCCCTCCTCCAGCAAAACTCCCATCCAGTAAAGGGGGCCACTTCTACATGTCTAAACACCGCAGAGGAAGCGTGGGAGTACTGCCGAAGCCTCGACGAATGGCTCGTCCGCTGGAAGGAATTTGTCGAGACCGTTCCCGACCACGACGATGGCGTATCCAGGTCCGAACTCTCCGCCTGGGGCCAGTTCCATTACCACCTTGCTGTCTTCCGCGCCTCTCTCCTCTGGCCGACACCAGGAGGCAGGACGACGATGCTGTGCCGGGCTGTGGCAGATACTGGCCTCCAGCTGTTCCGGCATCAGCGGCTCTTCGCACGATTGTACTCGGGAGAGCAGAATGAGACACAGCCGCCCTTAGTGTTCCCCTTGAGCTGGACAATGGGTCATGCTGTGCTTGGAGTAGGGATATCTGCTATTGCTAAAGGTTTAACTTATGGGGACGAAGCAGAGGGAGCATCTTCGCTGGGCCGGTGTTCTGTATTACTGGCGGTTCTAGAAGTCAACGCAGGCTATCTCTTAGCTGGAATGAGTCCCATCTTTGACAACTTAGGAGGGTTTTAAGAGCTTAAACTACCTATGGTTATTAAATAAAATTCGATCTTATAGTTACAATTTCTCCTCTGAGACGAACAGTACTCTACTGTACTAACATTGCCGTCCTCACCCCCCCAACTCATTCTCGACCTGCACTGCTCTAGCCTAATATTTCCCCTTTGAAGTTCTTACATCATGCTTTCTTCCGTCATTGCGGCAGACATGTGGCCAGGACCATACTTGCTCTTCGTGCGCCACGATCGACCGAACCAATAGAGCACAAAGGGGAACGTGCCCATGATGGCGGACAAAATGCCAAATGTGCTGAATGTCCAGTCTCCGTCAAGATCCTTTAGCATATCAAGAATGAAGAGAGGAACGATCCCCGCGCAGGCAATTCGGAAGCACGCTGCTGTCGTAAGTGCCGACAGCGTTCCAGCAGGAGGATAAGCATCGAAGAGGTAGGAGATGAGGGAAATCAGAACCATGGCATTGCCCCAAACATAGAAGGCTGTACCACAGATGGGAACCAAGTAATGAAAGCTGGGTTTGGCGGTGAACGCAACCCAGAACAGAGAGCCAGTAACAAAGAATGACCCAACCATTGCTGGAATGAGGCGCTTTTCGATAGATTCCATGTCATTCTTCGCTGGTTTCGAGAACAGAGCCTCCAGAGAGCTAGACGATACCAGTGCGAGTACAACTCCACAAATGGCCGAAAGGAACGCAAGCCCGGCCCGTTTGACGTCGAACCCGTAAGCTGTATTCAATGCGGCAGGCACTGAAATAAACCACTGAAACAACACAGCAAAGTTGAGTCCAAGATAGAGTGTGATAAGGATCACCAAGGGCTCGGTGAAGAGCATCTTGAGGGGAGTAAAGAAGGTGATGTGCGCCATCTGGGGAATGGTGACTCCGCTCTGCGCACAAGGCAGCTTGATACCGCTCCTGTTATAGCGAATGCGAGTCCTCAAGATTTCTCGGTTATATGTTTCAGGCATAAAAGCTCCAAATGCCATGGCGCTCATAGCAAATAGCAGTGTGACCCAGGACAGCCAAGCTGGACCTTTGGCGGCAAAAACAAAGCCTCCGATAAGTGGGCCTTTAGTGATACATGTCAGCGTGGAAGATAGGCAAAGGGGTTGTCATCAGTCATACCTAGAGCGGCTCCCGAATAGGATGCAAGAGTAAGGAAGGAATAGTAAGTCACGGTCTTGTGTGCAGGCCATACATCGGCGAATGTCCCCTCGATCAGAACAAGGCATGGTCCACCGAAGAGTCCCGCGAAAAAACGGAAGGCAAGCAAGGTGGAAATATTCGAGGCCAGACCGATAACGACGACGCAAAGAGCGAAAAGAGGAAAACTGGTGAAATAGATAGGTCGACGTCCGTATCTTTCTGAGAGATGTGGGGTATAGATGGGTGCGAAAAAGACACCATAAAAGGGCATGGTGAAGCCGAGGAGGGCGGTGTGCTTTGATACACCAAAAGCGGCCGGGACGGCGTTGACAGCGGCAGTGTATGTTGTTGTTCCGTACATGCTGCTTTGATGAGTGATGTCCGTGTTCATTGTGAGTTTAGTGCTACTTACATGACGAAGACAAAGGCGAAAGACACGGCGGATACATAGACCTTTCTGAGGAATGACCAGGTCATGGGACTATCTGGGTCAGTTGGTGACAAATTATGCCCCGAAGACCCAGGCTCGGCTTTTAGACAAGACTCGAGTTCATCGTCGGGCATGTTTCGGTGCGTGGCGGTATCCATGGGTGGTTTAGGTGGATGGTAGATGATATTGAGTGAAGATAAGGCTGGATTCAGTGATGAAGTGTTGTAGACGAGTGTGCAGTGAAAGGTTGTTGATGGTGGATGTGTAATGAGTGGAGCGACAATCTGGGCTTTTGTATCTAGAAAAGTTGTATAGTTACAAAAGTTCAGGGGCAGTGTAGTCTGCCTCAACGAAGATAAAGGGCGTTACTTGGAATCAAGTTGTGGATAGCCATGGCGATCGTAGGTTTCTTTGTTTGCATGGGGTTACTACCGTGAGCATAGCTGCGCCTCTGAGCAAGGAAGGCGGTTTGTTTCACCTCTGCGAGTTAATGAGGTGAATCATCAAGATTACCCGATTCGGTTTTGCTGCTTAGCCACGACCTAGCCTGGTAGGGTTAGACAGTCAAGTCCCAGCACAACTGTGTTGTTGGAGACGCACCCACGGAGTGGCTGATTGCTCTGTGGCTTATCAGTTCAGTCATCAAAATCACCAGATATGGCTAGTCGAGTGTCTCTCACTGAACTTGATTGGCATGGGCACCGGGCACTAAAATCTGACCCACTGGTTCTGCATCAAAACGACAGTACGTTCAAGCCACATACGCAGTCACGCAATTTGGGCTTGATAGCTGAAACTCTTGATTCCACATGGCACATGCGAAGAGTATCAAGATTCCGTGTAGGTGTGATGAAGATAGGAAATGGATCAGAGTTATCTCTTCCCCCTCACTTCGCAGCGACACTGGCCTCTGGCCAACCTAAGAAGCGAACCATGCTTCTGTCTTTGAGATAAAAAAAAAGTTCATACAATCGCTCTCTGTGAGCTCCTCGCCCAAAAGTTTTCGACTGTCTCACTGTCGCGATACTCTCCAATGTCTCATATCCCGAGACTGGTCGACTGGATCTTCACTAAGCCAACACATCTCAACTAATTATGCTGAAACTTCTTGCCTGCTCTATGTCCAAGCACCTCCAAATCACAACCAGGCGGTCACATGTTCAGATGAGGCCTGGAAGAAGGGGAATGTTTTTGTTTACCAACTTGGGTTAGCCATAGTTGGTGCGGAGCCATTGAGACCCTGCTGCACTACGTCATAGGCATGCACGTGACACTCTTGAGCATCCAGTAATGTGGCGCAGTTGTTTGTGGCACAGCCTGATACCAACCTTATCAGATATCCACGAGGTTTTAGAACTCTGAACCGTCGGGGAGATAAGTACTTTTAATCCCGAGCTCCGCCATGGGCCCATTTGCCCCGGGGATTCAGACTCGCATGTTCCGTCATGAGCCAATGCTGATCGCCGGACTTGCGGCCATTGGCAGAACTCCAGATTCCTTTACTACGACTGCAGGATGTACTTCTGTCACCAATGGTGACACGAAAAGAGTGGAGTCAAAACTCTAGATCACCTGTTGAGGTCGTGCGATTCCGGAATGAACCCCTAACAAAGTCTGGAATCCGTTACTGGGTTTTAATACAGTCATGAATTGATGACTGTGCTTTTTCCTGCTGTGGTTGACGGTCTGTCGTGGACTTGTCATTGCAGATAATATGACATTTCTCTATATATTCAATGTTGCATCCGTCCCCTTCAGCTTCACTCTATCTGTGCATTAGGTAGCAACCATACAGGACCTCATTCTTCCCAATACTTTTCACAAGACGCCAGAAAATATGGCCCAGCCGAACCAGGGTCGCCTTCTCACCGATGACGTGAGCATGAGTGAGCTTGGACTTCATCGTTCAAAATTTGAGGAATGGGAGGATGCCTTGCGCAGTCCAAACACCGAAAGTGGAGAGTATGAGTGGTGGTACGCTGACGGCCATCTGCAAGATGGCTGGTTTCTCCAAGTAGCCTTCTTCTACAACTCCGAAGGTGATGGTACCAAGGCAGGACTCATCGATCTCAACATTGCCAAGGGCGGGGAAAAGCTCTGCGACCTGCACAAACGATTTGAGCTGTCGGCCAACTTGTATGTTGGCAAGGATAAATGCGATGTGCGGTTCGAAAAGAGTTCTTTCAACAGCATTGATGGCTTACGGAAGTATCACATCCACGTCGACCCGGACGAGATGGAAGGCTTCGGTGCCGATGTAACCATTACCGCAACCACCCCATCCTATCGCCCGGGCACGGGTCGGTGGGATGTGGACGGCCGTCACTTCTCCTGGTTTGTGGCTGTTCCTGGCGGTCAGCTCAGTGGCGAGATCATCACCAATGGCACCAAAACAAAAGTTGAAGGGAACGCCTATCACGACCACAACTGGGGCAATGTCCCAATGGAAAACATTCTCGACAACTGGCTTTGGGGGCGCGCGGACGTGCATGGGCTTACTGTTGTCTCCGCGTCTGTAAGATTTCGTCAGGGCTGTGGCGGTCGAGAAGTCCCTTTGCTGTTCATCGTCCAGGGGGATGAGGTTCTGGTGAATGCAGTCGATGAACAGCTTGTGTGCCTAGAAGGGGTTAAAAGGCCCCACCCAGTTACCAGCAAGCCGACAAGCACTGATTGCATTTATATTGTTAACTCGGCGGGAGGAGGTTCAGCGGAAGTCCGATTCAACGGCCAGAACAAGGTGGTTGCAACATTCCCATTCCCAACCACCTCAAAAGACTGGAAAACATGGTATACGAGATATGCGGGACTGGTAACAGTTAGCATTGTCGACGGCGAGAAACATATTCGCACATCTGATCTGGGGACGTTGGAGGTTATGGATTTCTTAGGCCAGAAGATGTAGACCTTGGGAATCAGTTATGTATTTAAACGTGTTCGCTGCCTTATAGAAGCTCGGTTCTTCTTAAGCCCCTTAACTGAAGTTGACGTCTCTGCTGCGAGTTGACTCCGTTGCCACTAACTCTAAGAGGGAATTCGAAACCTCGCTAGGGATTATCACTGCCATTTTGTACCGTTGGCGCCCGTGATTAGATATACCTCGTGGAGTTTGAATGGACCTATCAAGAGTTCTGGGGTGAGCTTTGGGATCAATGTGTTAGGTAATATTATGCCTGTCAAGGATGTATTGAATCCCACCCTATTTCAGGCATGACATGCAACCTGTTTTTCAACTAGCGGCCTGGTTCTCCTACAGAGGCTCACCGTCCTCGTCAAAGTATCCGGTATTCAGCTGACTGACATTCGGAGGAGTTTAAGACGCGATCTTTCTTGAAAAGGGTGTGAGTAATGGTCGTTGGGATGATGGGTGACTGTTTCGGTGCTGGCCGTGCATCTGATGAGGTTTCTGTTGATAGCATCTTGCCGTCAGCCTCTTCAACGTTCCAAGAGTTAAGCAAGCCAACAGAATCGTCACGATGCTCTCGTGGAGCGATCATGCCTGCTCAAGCCAATACGCGAGCCGAGAGAAACGCCCGCTTGAACAACACTTTTCGATCAGCTGATGACACTTTCGTCGTCAAACCCATCCGCGATCAATCCAGACACCCACGGCAAATGTCGTAGGACTTCACCAGAACCTAGGCCTACCTCTCTCATCCACCTTTCCTTATGCTCTAAAATGTCTTCTACAAACTCAGTAGAAAGCGCGTTGAGTAGTATCGATGCATTTGACGACGGCCATAGGCAAATACTCACCAATGCCATCATGAACATGCTAGCAACAGATCTCACCGAGTTCACATTTACTCAGATTCTTGATGGCTTACCGATCGAAGAATCCGTCAGGAATGGCTTCAACTTTATGCACGATCACCCCGTCATTATACTGCGCCACAAACACCTTTGTGAGGGAAACGTTTCCCTCTAAAGTGCAAATTAGGATTCACGCAGCGAGAAATTAAGCCAAGATGGGCTTTTGGATAGATCTCTGGAAGCTAGAATTGGTGATTCAGAGAAGCCAAACGCCGTGCTTTTTAATTATAGTGGCAATGCTTGTGCTTTAAATTCCTATCATGTAAGGCAACGCTTCTCAAGCAGCGAATATTCGTATGCGAAACAGGTGAGGTCCCACGACATGTAGCAGCCACCATTTCACAGGGCCTCGATCTGCTATGTTGGTTATCCCGGCTTCAACTATACTGAAGAACACTTTTTCACACGGCCTCACAAACTAAATCCCTAACTACTTCACTGACCTACACTATCACTTAACCCCAACATCTACAGCTCCAAGGCCTCCAGCTCGTCTTGTGGAAGCTCCTTATCTGGGATCTCAAAGGTCGCATTGACATAGCCGTGATCAGTGAATAGTTGAATCTTCCGCAACACCTCGGGTGACACCCACACATGTCTGTCAATCCTGCCCACCTCCGTTCTCGCGCACTGATATGGTCCGGTAGGGTCGTAGCTCTGACCTGGGTATTGAATCGGGATCCCCTCCCCCAGACCACCTTGAAGTATCATTGACGTGGGCTCCTTGTTGATGATCAAACCACTCTCCTCGTCCGGATCAACCCTGTCCTTGATCATGTCGGGATCTAGACCGAGCTCGACCATCTTTTCCTCTAGGTACTTGCGGTAGAAGGGTTCGACGCTCTGCTCGGCCGCTGACCACATGGCCGCAGTTGGTTTCGGTTTCATAGAATTGAAGCATCCCCAGTAATCGCATACTATACAAGCAACGGCGACTTGCTCACGCATCTCGGGCACCTTGTCCTTGAGGAGTATCAACGTCATTTCATCCGGCCTGAGCGGCCACCAGATCATGAAGGGCATGAGCCCCCCCTTCCAGCCGTCCTGAAACTCTTGGTGGTCGTTGGTCATGATTCTCCGTGCAGAGATTGCCTCCCGGATCTTGGCGACCACACCCCAGTTGAGGGCCTTTACGCGGGGTGAGTCAGTCACAATTTCCTCGTGCCACCATCGTGCAAACATGCCATGATGATATATACCACGCATCACGCAGATGAGCTCATCATTTGCCATTGGCCCTGGCTGTGCAAGTCGCGCATACCGGTCTATGTTGCCTTCGTACGCTGCCATCTGTGTAAGGGTCTTCTTTCTGACAGTTGGGAGGTCCTGAGGGAGTGGCTTCCAGAGAAGGCTGGTCTCTTTGCACGTCAGATCGGTGTTTCGGGGCGTGATCCCATTGATCGCATGTTCCCAATGTGTCTCCGCCACTCGCATATCCTCCTCGATGCATAAAGCGAGAGGGACCGGCCCGCCAAGGAACCCCGGAGGCATGGCAGCGCGCATAACGCGATCCAGCGACAAGCGCCCATCAAGCTTCCATCTGACGTCGGTGTCTCCGTTCAAAAAGGCGGGCGTTCGGGGATGATGGAGTTCAATAGACAGGTTGAGGTCATCCATGACGGCGTATCTCGCTGGGGCTGCCATGATGGACTCGTAGATGGCAGTTCCACCCTCGCAATAGCTCTCTCTTGCCTCTTCAGCAATGCAGACATCCGGAAGGAGGTGCAGTTCTGTGTACAGCTTTGCGTAGCCAGCAGCAGCGCAGGCACGGCCAACTTGGTACCTGAGCCAGGGGAACGCTTTGGCCAGCTGACGATAGGTGTCCTCATGCGCAAAAGAGGGATACCAGATGCAGTAGGGATGTGTCCCAGTGTTTGACTCGGGCATCTCATCTGGCTCAGGCAACTGGTTGCTCATGATGAGACGCGCATTCCGGGCGCGAGTAAACTCGGGCCATCCCACACATGCTTTTGCAACGGCCTCGCTGGTTGCGAACTCGAGATTACGGCGAATGACGCGGATAACACAGGCACGAGTGACTGTGCTTTCAAGGTCTTGGGGGAACTTGTTTTCCTCGAGGACAGCTTCGCCAATATCATGGAGTTGCGCAAGGTAATCCTTACTCCAGATTGGGATTTGGGTCTTGTAGACGGGGAACGATGGCATGACAAAGACCAGAGAGAGATGTAATGCGATTCCAGGTTAAATATAAATAAGGGGACGTTTGGTTGCGACTACGAGGGCTATGAAGCCAAGAGAGTGAGGAATGAGGTGGTTGCGGCCCCCAAAGGTGATGTTGCGGGTTGTATGCGATGTTACCAACAATGGACTTATGTGCGGGCCTAGGAAAGAGCAGTAAAACAAGAAGAAAAGACTTTTATGTTGCAGTCGAGAATACAGGTGTTTAAGTCGTAGAGCGTGTTGGGTGCTTGAGTCATATTATTGTTGCCCCATAAATGCTAAAGGTATGCCTCAACGGGACAAGCATGGGGTTTCCGAGGTAGTGTGCAACGACTCACCTGAACGTTGGTCCGCCAAGCACAACCAACACTTGACAGCTTCCCCTCCACCTCAAACACCATATGCGAGTGGCCATGATTGAAAAGTTCCAAAAATGTGTTCTTTATCATAGTTGAAGCCAGGATAACCGACAAACAAGATAGAAAAGTGCCAGGACGGTTCAACCCCACTACATTCATATCTGGTAACCGCCGAAGATGCAGAACCTTATCCCGACACTCCACTGACGCCAAGGGCACCAATTAGATCGAGACTTTACAAGCATGTGATGGGATGGCTTGATAATCTTGCTAAGTGGACCGAAAGATGATCAGGGGCCAGGAAAAAGTCTCTTCTCTACCTGCACCAACAAGTGGAGAGCCTTTTCTTGGCTGTTGGTTGAAGGGCTTTCTTGCGCCGTTAAGGGTTAAAGCTCACATTGAGACATCCAGTCATTGCAGTAAGCCAGGAAAAGTCAAACGATCGACCAATTTTAGCTTTCACACTGAGAGATTTCCGATAATCACGAGGTATCAGACAGAGCCTGACTGCGGCCATTGCCGGTTCGTGGGTTGTTGTTATCTTTAACATTCTGGACCTTCAATCACATAAATATGCAAGGTGGGGCCTAGAATTCTGCCGTCTTATCAATATCACCATCACCGCCTGCCAAACTAGAGCTAGCCCAGGGCGCGTCTGGGCGACCCGAAGTTGACACTCCGTACCGGCCGGTACGTTCGTGATTTCATCCACACAGAATCTCAGTATTGTTGCCAGGCCAGAACTTCAAATACGATGGCACTACCCGCGCTTCCGCTTCATCGTCATCAACCATCCCTCGAGGGCATCAAGGCCGCCCCTATCAGTCGATGATCGTGCTTCTGCTGTCCGCCGGTTTTACCAAGTCATCAACCATTTTAATAACAATGACATCGGACATTATCACGATAAATATGACCGGGTCAAGCTTGTTCGCTTTACTTATGAATACTCTATCAGTGACGAGTCTAGAAGCAATCTGCTGGTCGCTCTATTTGAGTTTCTCGATCTATCGCCGTCAACTCATGAGGACATCGACTTTGAGGATTCAACATATCGAGCCGAGCTGCAGGCAGGCCTGAACGAGTTCGCCGACTACCTGGTCGACAACTTCTTCCTCCCTCGTGAGATTTTGCAATAATGCAGCGCTACCAACTCCTAATAATTCCGTAGTCAAAGCATCAACCAAAAAGACACCGCAGCCTACGCCAGCATCTCACTCAGCTGTTATGAGAACCCAGCGCCAGGGTCATGTCTTCTCCGGGACACCAGAGCGGATAGCCAGCCTGAGAGGTGCCTGCTTAATACGAGATCGTTATCGCTGCGTGATATCACGCAAGTTCGATAAGGCTGAGGCTTTACAGCGCTACCGCCGACATGGTGAAACCGAGCCTCGTGACCAAGACGGCGCTCCTTTGAAGGGTCAAAGTTTTGCCTATCTTGAGGTGGCACATATTCTACCGCATTCACTCACCCGACTTGGTTCTTCCGGGGAGCTGGTAAGAGCTGTTGAACCTGGAATATGTCGCCTGCTGATTAACTCTATAGAATCCCTCAAAAGTAGCTGTACTGGCGATACTTAACATGTTTGATAACGGAGCTGCTTACTTGATTGAGGGAGTCGACATTGATCGACCTGGTAATGCTTTGACCCTTACTCAAAATCTATACATATCGTTTGGTGACTTTCAGGTCTATTTCGAGCCTATCGATAATGAGCCATATATGTATCGTATAGATACGTTTCTTCCTCCTGGCTTAGAAGAAGATGTCCCCGTTACTCGAACCCTTTATCTTACTGAGGATAGAAGTATTGATCCGCCGTCGCCGAGACTTCTTACTATTTATCGTGCTATTACGCATATTTTATACCTTTCTGCGGCCGGTGAATATATCGATAATATACTAAGTGATGCTGATAAACATAGTATTTGATCAGATGGCTCAACTAAGCTTTATCGTCTTCTCAAATTTCGTCTACAAGATTGGGCGGTTGGCCAAGTCCACAGGGGAGTGCACTGAAGAAGAGGCGTTTGCCAAAGCAGAATACCCATTGCTTGGGCCCGCGGTTGGAGCCGAGATATTTCTTGCTGCACTTGACGAAGTCTGCATAACGGATAGCGCATCGGATGGACATAGTAGTGCAACTGTTCCCCTTACCGACCTCCATCGCCTTGCATTCAGCTCTAGTGGACATGGTGCGGGGTTGGTGAGAGACGTGCGTCTCAGCGTACCCCAAGTCAGAAACCCCCTCCACTGCGCCGCTCTTTTGGACACCGGGACCTACATATGTGCCAACAATGGCAGAGCCTGATCTCGCAAAGTTGATAGTCCTGCTACAGGACGCTGACTCGGTTAGGCAGGTTGCCAGATGGCCAGCTGCTGCTTTGACGCTCGAGACGTCTTTGAGTTGACCCAAAGGACTGATAGAAAACTCGGTCTTCCTGGACTCTTCTTCGACCCTGTCAAGCTCGGAGCCTGGTTTAGCAGTGGAACGATAACGGGCACACCGTGTGGCTGGCATCATCTTGAATAGAAGGGCACACTTGGCCTCTGACTACCCGGGTGACGACGCAGGCGCGAACCGTCGGGTGCTCATCATTGAGGTTATTGATGTTGAGATCAAAGTGGAAAGCTTTTCCACAGAAAACCAGCTCACACGCGCGTGCACTTGGGCCTAATTGGAAGGTTGGAGGCCAACGACGCGGCAGAGTTTGAGACACTCGTCTGTGACATGTGTCGTTGTTCTTGGAGTGTTGAGAAAGACTCAGTGTGGTCAAAGAAAGCAAAGACAGCAGTGAAAGAGAGCAAAGGCTCTTGATGGTGAAGAGGAGTCACTTGGAAACGAGTGTGATTTAGCTGTTGAGGTGTTTACAGGCTCAGATTCCACGTTGTCTATTCGATCTTCGCCTTCAGCTCGGGAGCTTTTCCTGTCCCTCATCCGCGAACCATCCACGAGTCTCAGAGCTATTCCCATGTGGGTCTTTCTTGTAACCGATCACTTTGAGACAAAAAAAAGAGCCCTCCCGTCCTCCTCACAGGAAGCTCACATCTGGTGAACGCTGCTACTCTTTGTCCATCGCCTGAAAGTCTTGCCATAGAAGTAAAAGACAGCTCCCAAGCCGCACCACAGAACCGTGAGCCCCATGTTAGTCATGAATGCTGGCATGAACCTGCACAACCTGTTAGTTTTGACCATTGCTCAGTGAGTGCGAGTGTTGCCTTACCCGGCCTCGATTGTCCATGGAGTGATGAATCTACCCATTCCATAGCCCCAGAGACTCTTGTTCACAGTGATAGCAACGAATAGTGACCCTGTGACTGGTTTGTAGCAGTCCACTGCATATGTACTGGCAATACTGGGTAGGGCCGCAACTTGTATGCCCGCCGATGAATACCCAAGTACGACAATGACTGGCCACGGCCACTGTTTCTCGTATCCAATAGAGGTGATGATATTGCCAAAGATCATAATAATTACGTAGGGAATCATGGCCGGTAAGCGCATCTCGGGTTCACGAATACCGCCGTTCCTGGTGGTTGCTTTTGCGGATACCCAGTCGCTGAATGGTCCCGCAGTGACCAGGCCAATCAAGGCGCCGACAAGAATAGCAAAGTTGAGGAATCCTATCCCTTGTTAGCCGCTGCCCCAATAATTAGAGCCTGGTGAATTTTGAAACATACCTATAGACTGGGAGCTCATGTTGTATGGAGGAGCGGCAAAGACTTGGGACTGGGTGAGGTTGAGGATCAGGAAGTTGCTGCAACTCCAACTGACAACAAATGAAGCAAAAAGAACGATGGGATACATGAAAAGTCTCCATGGAGTCCAGAGATCGAGCAGAATGCTTCGCAGGGGTGATGAGTTGGGCTGGAACAATGACCATTGCTGCTTCGACGGGCTTCCTTTACCCAGATTCGGATCTAAAACGGATTCCACATGGGACTGTTCGGGGACAGTCGTGGACTTTTCAATGTCGCCTTCAGGAGCCGAGTGCTTGCTGTCTTGAGTGGGAACGCCCACCGGTAGATCGGGGTCCAGCTCAGCCTCAAGCGAATCGATGCGATTCCACTTAGTTTCGGGGAATCCAAAGATACCAAGGATGATTGAGAGTCCGGTGACGGCAACATTTAGCCACCAGAAGTTTTGCCAGCCTGTACGGTCCGCCATGGGGCCGGCGATGATAGGTGCCACCATGAGTGACCCCATATAAACAACCCAGTACAGTGCGTTCCATGTTCCTCGATCGTGAAGGAAAAAGATGTCGGCGATAACAGCAGGTTGGAGAATCTCGGAAGGACCTGCTCCGATTCCGTTGAGCCTGTAAAAAGCAGCTGTCAACATTCGTCTTGAAACCTGTCCTTGGTGATACCCTTACACGCAAGCGACCATGAAAGTCCCGTATGTTGAAGCCTTTGCTCGAATTATGTGACAAGCCATGCAAATAAGTTGGGATGCAAGATATACGGGTCGACGGCCGAAGGAAGTAGAAAGAGGCGCCCTATTACTCCTTTAGTAACTTATCGTCGTAAAAATCCGTCGCCATAGAACCGACCAGACGAAGTTGCTGAACCCGAGGATCAAGATGGTGACACCTGTGAATTGGATGACATCTTCGAGATTGCTATTATAATCTCTGATTAGGTCAGGAAACATCGGGGCCAAGGCCAGTGGAGCAAATCCCTGCGTGAAAGTCATGGTTGATACAGAAACGATAGCAGAGAACTTCCACAGAGGCTTCCAGTTGAGAGGGTCGTGGGGATCCTGAGACGGCTGTGGAATAAGGACTTGATTTGTTTGCTCCGTCTTGACAAACCGGTGTTTGCCAATGTCTGCCATGATCTCGGTTCCTGGAAGAACCTCAATCTGGAGTTCATCTTGAACGTTTTCACGTTCCTGGTGTCATTAGACCAGAGATTAGTCTTCGAGGCTTCTTGCAAAGGACAAACATTCACTAACCGCTTGACTCTGCATGATGATTAAATCGAACAAGTAAATTTCAGCTTAGTCGCAAGTCAAATTGTCAACTTCTGCTGCTACGACTACCGGTATAGAATGCAAATGCCGTTGATTTATCTACAGTCTCAACCTATTGTTCGCTTTCCGTATCTTCATATCGTGAGGGCACCCCGAGGCAGACATGATACCTCGGATGACTAGAATCAGTCAAGAGGCTTCTTACTATGTCGATAGCGGGGAAAATTCAAGCTATTTGAGTTTCGGTACAGCGTGTCGGCAAGTAGATCGGCGGTCCGGGGCACATGTTTGTAAAGAAGCTGTCATCAGGGGAAATGCCTAACCAGGATTGCTGTGTCTGGGGTTGCGGGGTAATAGAGTTTCTCAGCGTCGGCAGTTTGTGTCTTTATGGTCTAGACTTGGACATGATGGATGATTACGGGCTAGTGTGCCCGAAAATTATTGGTCTGGCTCGGGCTGGCCTCGAATTTGAGTCGTCGTTGGTCAACTGAGCTGCTTATCTGTGATTAGCAATCTTCGGCTGAATGATGGAGGGCAAAGGGGATCAGTGCAAGGATTCGGTTAGGTCGGCACTGCTGCCGAGTGAGCATGGTCAACTGCTGAGATAAGGGTTCCATTTTGTTAAGTTATTATTTTCTTGAGGACGGTCAGAGAGACCAGTCACACTAGCCACCAAAGGAAGTCGTCTTCCAAGCGACGGCCCAAATGCTTGAATCAATGTCAGAATACCACAGGTCTATACAACAAGAACTCAGTGGAAAGCGGTTGGGGAATTGAAGACGAGGAGGAAGATTGGGGCGAGACGACCAGTATGCACACATTCAGGCCGATAACTTTCCAAATATAGGATGGGACTTTATCGATATGCCAAGAGCACATTTGCTATGCAGCAGTTTAATGCCTCTGTCAAATCTCTAACGGCCCCAACCTATACTGATAGATGGAGAGCGCTCGTCGTCAGCACCATCTTTACGTGCGTCTGTCTCTTCGAGGGGTTGCAATACCAGGCTCGTATCCATCTCAGAGCTGGTTATAAGTTGCTCCAAGAGATTCAGAAGGAAGAAGACGCCCGATGGAATCGGAAAAGCCGTCCGAGTTCGTCATCCGAGTCAGCAGCAAACATTAGCCCGATATCACTGTCATCCATTAGCTCCATCCTCACAGGCTTCCAGATCTCAGAGCAGGCACTCAGTCGGGGAGGCATCTCAGACGTGCCGATGCTGACATCAAAACATGACAGCTTCACTGAGTGGCGGAGGTACACGGCACCATCCAAGACGCCATACCTTTCAGTAGAGAACCTGACGCGGGCTAGTCGGGCATCCGAGTCGTTGTTGAATGCGCTCGTGCTCTTCATGCAGAGGCACGCTGACCAGATCAAGGCCATTTTCCTCGGTACCAGCGATGCTGGTTTAATGGAGTCAATTGCCTTGAAACAGCAGCCTGAGACTCGTTGCTTTGCTGAGATCTCTCGTGCCATTCAGTTATTCCAGAACGAGGTCGACTTCAGAGAAGCTGAGGCATCGGACTCTCTCTCAGACTCTTGGGTTCACAGGATCCTGCTTACTTTGAAGCTATACCAGGGAACAAGCCGCTTCATCATCTTGAAAGACCCAGACGAACCTGACCTAGTAAAGAGACATGCAGGGTTGCCTGCAGCTGGTATGAGACTTGTCGAACTGGCAGAAGAGATCCTTAAACTCGGCGAGGAGAGTCACGGCAAACTGCTGATACCGAGTCCTCCAACATCTACCACTCTATTCATTCTTGCCCACTCTGGGCTAACCCAGGAGACTCGGCGACGTGCGATTGAGCTCCTGAAGCGTCCAAAGATGGTTGGCATGTGGGACACTGTCCTGTCTGCGAGAATTGGAGAAACCATCATGGAAAGGGAGACGTCGGCCGCATACGAGGACCAACTGAGAAGGGTGGAAGAGGGGGCTCTAGCACCAGAGATGATGGAGAGGGATGCCGACTCACCGGTAGATCCTTTGCATCGCATTTTTAACATGACCTTGGTCATGGAGGGTAGGAGGAGAGCCAGGCTATCGTTGAGGACTTGGCAGGACTGGATACAGGGACAACCCGGCGAGCAGAGAGTGATAAAATGGTAAATGGCCTTGCTCCTAATATGGCAACCGGAAACGACAAACAAAAAACGATATCAGGGTTAGGAAAAACTCTTCTTCGTCCCTGTTGGTCAGTGATGTTCCGAAGCCTTCAAATTGATCAGGAATGCCAACTTGCTTGTTCTTGATCTCGAGATCAGCAGCAAGCCTTCCATGACTGGCTGTCCCGGCGATGGCCACGAACCAGGCTGTGCGGAGGTCTCCATTTCGGTGTCCTTTTCTTTACAATCTTTTTGAGACCTGGTCAAGGATGACGCACAATGTGGTTCCGTTAACTAAGTTATGTGTAAGAAGGAAAACTGCCGAAATAGGAAAACCCCTCCCGCCACCGGTCTCGGTCAAAAACTCAAGATTCGGTAAGTCGGGCCGGTCCGTCACGTTGCCGCACGTGGTCCTAACACGTGTCGGCCCTATTCTCACCAGACCGCTTTGCGACGGGTGGTCACGTGACTCGCCGTCATCGTATCTCGTGCTCGCCGCTCAGGGCTCGAGTCAGTCGACTGTAGGGTAGGTAGAAAGACGACCCAGGGTTTTGTCACGCCGGCGGTCAGTAATTTCAACCTCGATCTAGGTAATCATTATAAATTCCTCTTCGTTAATATTTGTGGTGCATAAAGGTCCCCGACTCGTTCCACTGAGCCAGCACTGGCTCTCGAAACCCAGTATGACAAGGAACATTACTAGTGCAAGGGAAAACCCCCACCAATAATACACTAGATGCAAAGGTTTCGTCTGACTCTTGGAGGGTCGATTACATAGCCGTGCCATAAACACATAGTTAATGAAAACCACGAGCCGATCGAGTATGCCCAACGCCACTTGTGGACATACTGAGGTCAAAGATCCCCGCAGCTCCGGCCTGTCTTTCTTACGTGAGCTCCACCTCGGCGCTCCACTTCCCGGACCACCCCACTCGGCACGGAGCAACGCCGGGGCCCGTTTCAGCTTGGCGTCAGCGTTGAATCTACGTGCAGTTCCATCCAGACGAGAGGGTCACTTCTTTCAGCCCAGCAAGCTCCAGAAGTCGAACCGCCAAGATCTCCACTGGTTTTCGGGCAAGTTGTGTGAGTACCAACCCATGTATGCTAAGCTCGAGTAACTCAAACCAAGAACAGCAAATTTGCAAAGTAGAAAGAGGACGACCAGTCTAGGAGATTATTGGGCTTCGAGGTTTGCCCCTCACTAACCAAGGATGCGGCGCAATTGGATGCTAATATAATAGCGGCGAGATTGATCAACAGCCTCATATTTATTTTTAAGCCATAAACTGAGGAGTATACGAATTGGTCGTTGAAAATCAAAGCTACCAGGGTGATAACAAGGTGGGCTGCTGTGGCCGGGACTTTGTTTAGCTCCAAAAAACCCAGGTCACAACGAAAGAAGGCTTCAGTCGCGACGTGATAATCGTGATACCAATGATGCGGCTGCATGAGAAGAAAAAGAACAACACAATATCAAGTGCATATCCGATTCGGCCGCCAGGGCCATTGAAAACTTTTAGGGTCTTGCAATGAGGACAGGCAACTTGGGCTGTCAACGTACAAAGCCCCGGGTGGTAGAGGCCATGGCGCAATACCGAAACAGGTTGATGAACCCTGGCCCCAGCAACGTCCTCAAGACGGGGCGTCTAGGCCTTCACCATCTTCTGGCTCGGTTATCACGGCTTTAACTATAACAAAGAAGATACTTTCAATACATCATAGCATTGTATCCCAACACTGATAAAGTCTTGGGCCTTCACAGCGCAAGGGGACGGGAGGAAATGCACTTACTATATAACAAAAAACACTCTACCGGTTATACCCCACTCAATGCCGAGATTTACATACTAACCAAGGCCTAAACATCGTATTTACTTTCCCCCACACAGCATCCGAAGTATCTATTTAAACGCTAAAGCCCTTAACCATACCGTCACTCCGCCTCTCGCAGAAAGACGAATCTTCCTTACATCAACAGTATTTAACACACCTTATTATCATGGCAGCTCAGATTTCCAATAGAGGCTACTGGCTCTCATCTTTCTCCGAACCGGGAAGGATCATTGACCTCCCCGTCCCAAAGGCGTCCAGTGGCAGTGTCGTTGTCGAGGTCCTGGCGACTCTTGTCCTTCCCTACCTGAACCAGATGCATCAAGGAGGGGTTCAACAGGCGAACCTGATGCTCCCACTGGTGCCAAATGCAAACTGCATTGGCCGTGTAATCGAAGTGGGCCCTGATGCTACTCTGTTGAAACCTGGCGATTTGGTCTGGGCAGATAGCACTATCATGGGCCGGGATGATTCGACCGTTGTCATTGTTCAAGGACATCTAGGTGGCCTCGGGGAACGTGGACGAACATTGATGCAGGGTGAATGGCGAGACGGCTCTTTTCAACAATATCAGAAGGTGCCTCTCGAGAGTTGCCATCTTTTGAACACGAACCGGCTGGTTAATGACTTGGGCTACAACTTGCTTGAGCTCACGACAATCATCCTCTATACTGTTGCGGGTGGAGCCATGTTGGAGATGGCAAATCTCCAGGTTGGCCAGACCGTCGTCATCGGTCCGGCGACAGGCTCCTTCAGCGGTGCCGCTGTGGAGCTTGCCCTCATCTGCGGCGCCAATGTGGTTGCTATCGGTCGGTCCAAAGAAACCCTGGTGAAACTCAAAGAGAAATTGGGAAGCCCTGAGAGATTAAAGTATGCAGTCATGACAGGGGATGTTGACGCGGACGCCGCCGCCATTTTGAGACTAACTCCTGACGGAAAAGGAGCCGACATTTTCAACGACTGGACGCCGGGATGGATCGAGAAGCCCGTCTTTCTTCAGGCTGGACTGAAAACGTTGAAGGCCTGGGGAAAGGTCGTGCTCAGCGGCGCAGCGTGGGGGTCAGCGGATATTCTATACGCCGAGTCTATTTATAACAACTGGCAGGTGATTGCGAGATGGTGCTGTGCACGAGCAACTCTTACACGAGTTCTTGACTTGATTAATCAGGGTCAGCTGAAAATTGGAAAATCGACAGGCGGTGAGTTTACAACATTTGAGCGGGTAGAGGATATCGAGAGGGCGAAGGAGCATGCCTCAAAGAATGGAAGGTTTAAACAGTATACCGTGCTGCTCCCAAATGGACCCATATAGAGGTAGTAAGGTTAAGAAGACAACAAAGCTGGGCAGACATCGTAGAATGTCCAACCTGCCATATTATGCGAGAATATGAAGTAGAAAAGGCATTGAAGCGAGTGGGTTGGTGTAGCAATCTTCTAGGTCGGTTATCCCGGCCTCAACTATAACAAAGAACACATTCCAATACATCATAGCATCATGTACTAATGCTAACACGGTGACGGGTTGGTGTAGCACATTTAACGCCAGGCAGTTTTGTGTTATAATGTGGCACTGGATTGAGCCATAGGCGTTTTAAGTGATACCGAGGTTTAAATACGTATGAGTTACTCTCTCTATCTTGCGTGAAACATGCTCATTGCGAAGAGCATTCGTCAAAAGGCCGCCTGATTCATCGCCTCAGCCCAAGTAGCTGGCAACTCCCCTATGATCGACGTCTTCGTGATATCAGAGGGATGCCATTGTGTCTTTCACACTTCGTACCTGGGAAACAAACAGCTTAAGTATAGATGAAAGAATTAAGCGATGATAAAGCTACAGTGTTTGTTATAATGCACCGTGCCGAAGCTGATCGGGGCGATTGCTTCATCGCAAGATACAGCGGGAAGGCCTAAGATTACTGAGGTTAATGGGCATCGAATTGTTTTTCATCTACTACTCTAACTTTGAAATACCTTTCTATTTGCGTTGTTGTTGAGTTGTGTAGAACTAAATCATGCTACGGTGGTCAAAACAACGGCGCAGCTCATAAATCTAACTGCAGCGGCCGCAATATTGCTCACAAAAGCTATTTAATTGTCTCTCAGATGTCCCTGCGGTGCTTCGGTAGTAATATGATAGATCAGGCCTCCGCCTGCGCTGATTCTGGTTTCTGGCCATGAAAGACGGTTCTGGGTTACACCTCCTGTTAATACAATGTACCACAGAGAAGAAGTCGAGGCTAATCAGGGATGCTTACACATTGAGATACGAATGGACCGCTGGGTCGGTTAGTTCCTTGCGCATATTTGCCAGAAACAGCTGTGCATCCTCGTACTTCCACTGTATCACCACTGATCAGGTTCTGTACCTCACTATTGCGCTGCGGGGAATAGACACTTACCCCTAGCATCTCTGTAAGACCGCGGATAGAAAAGCCCTCGAGACCCTGTAGCAGAAACTGACGGTTCCAGGCACCCCACTGCTTGAGCGTTTTATCTTTAGGCCAGGTTCCAATAGGAACCTTGATTACCCGGCCCGTGAGATTGATGAAGCCTGCTTCTCTGATAGAGTCGGCCATCTTGTCATCCCAGAAGAAAGGTTTGCCAGTTAGATTCCCTATCTTTTTGAATACGTCTATCCACGTGTATAGGGGCGAGTCAGATTTCAAGCTGTCATCGTCGCATTTGGCGGCACCCCAAAGTTCAACACTCTCTATCCAGCCGCCAGGCTGGGTATGTCTATCAAAGGTTAACACTCTTCACTAGAATGATTGCAGGAGCTGACAAACTTGAAGGCCTTTTTGAATAGCTCTGCCCAGTCTGGGATGCAGCCCATCATGGCGCGGATATGAACAAAATCAAAGTGGTCATCTGGATGAGTCCACTCTTGATTGATATCATCGACCTCAAACCGGCAATTTGGTGGCACAAAGCTAGGTTGGATAGGTGAGAGATCAACACCAAGAACGTCCACAGATGGGTGCAAATCGGCAAATTCACTGTTGTCATTAGAATCTTAACCAATATTGAAATGACATTTTAAACACTCACATGGCCCAGATGCCAGTGCCGCAACCCAAGTCCAAGACCCTCTAGGCCTTTATTTAGACAGTAGGTTCATGGGATTCTGGGATGAAAGACTCACTTGCGGATTATCGCCAATTGGAGCCTCATAGAGCTCGTTATTCAGAATGATTCTGTAAACCTCGTGCCTAACCAAACAAACGCATTAGGGAGTTAGAAGCAGTAGACGAGTTTAACTCACATGAGATCTTCAGCTTCCTGTTGGCGATCATCATTCGGAGCCCTGGGTGTTTATGTGAGTAATCCGGTCGTAACACATTGAAGAACCAACCAAAGTTTCAAGAGTGCTCACCAATAAGACCCGTCCTGATAAGAATGATATCTTCGTCCATTCTCCCACTTATAATTGAGAATGGAAGACCTCAGCGACTCAGTATCAGTGACCCTAGTCCTGCAACAGTTGAGTCATCATTCCTCGTGTATCCTGATGTTCGAGATTCAGCTTACGACAGAGAGTAAGAAGAGTCAGAGTCTTCATCCTATTACTTAGTAACATGGTGGTGAGCAAGGGTAAGCCATAGAACAATCGTGGGTTGACCCTACAACTTCAATGTGGCCCCCCGCTGCCTGGGCTTCGGTTACCTCAGCCAAAGCGGCAGGCGACTGATGGCTCGGTGGGGACCGTGAGGTTGGTGAGTTGGACTGACGTGACTTTGGAGATGACATGATGCCTCAGACTACTTCTCGTAGCGTGTAATAGGAAATGAAGTAGGTAAGTCTCTTGAAATGTAATGGTTTGAAGAGCAGAACTGAATGGAGGGAAAGAAATAAAATGCCGATTTAATGTCTCTTTGATGAGGGGGTCTCCACAGTAGGACCCCTGTTGAGGACATATCATAGATGCATATCGTCTTTGCAATGGGCTGTTGGTCGGGTTACATTATGTTGCAATACCTGACAGGGTGGTACTAATTATGTTACATAACTGGGGGTTAAACAGTTATTCTCGTTCGTTCCTATGATTGCATACATTGAGGCATCACCCCACACGAGCTTTTTCTTAGTACATGGCGAAGGCTTGCAACAGGATCGATGTATAGCGAATCTGTTTGTGTGGCGTGGACCAAGGCGACGGACTATGGGCAACAACTTGATGAAATTAAACTAGGCCCCGAGTCATGTAAAACCGAACGATAGTTAAACTTGCCGAACACCGAGGGGAAAGCAGAGGCAGAAAGGTAGAAAACATGAGGTTGAGGCCCAAAAACTCTAGAAGTGCGCCCCCACACTTGATAATGCATTTAATGTTAAACACTTTCAACGGTAGACATCAGTGAGTTAATAGTCTTCCCAATCTTGTCCACATTCTCATCACTCAACTGTGAGGCTCCTTCATAAGACACTCGGTAGATATGAAATACATCCGAGAACGGCAAACGACGATCTGTCCACCCAGTGGCCACCCTTAACTTTTTCGAACTTGTCCACTGTGGAAAGCCAATCGCCATTGCCAGGGAAGCATTCTCATCGGTTGCAACATCTTTGAGGTTTACATACTTCACTCCGCCCGCCACGTCGTACTCTTTGATGATTGCGTTGATAATTTGCTCGGCCGTTTCATAATGCTCGGATGAGATATTGAATACCTCACCCTCGACAGTTTACCGAGGTGTAGAAGCAATGGAGACATATGCGTCAGCGCAGGGGTCGATATGCAGCGAATGGTATATCCGATTGGGCTATGTTTGCGCGATAAGAATCCGGTCTCGTGGGTTCTCGGCCGACGCTTCACTAGAGCCAGCTCGAAAGCAGACACTGTAATGGCTTGAAGCTCGGCCATACGCATTGGTCGGTCGGACGAGACCAACCCTAAAAGTGTTGAGGCTCTCAAAGATTCTTGGTGTATGTTGGACTCGAGGAGCAGCAAAGGGAGGCGGACGAAGCTCTGACAGTTCGTCATGCGGTGCCACGTTGGGATCATTAGGCAGATGAGGTTCAACGCCATAGCCTTTACTTCCTGCGGTAAAGATGACCAATGGCCGTATACCATTCGCCATGCTAGATATTGACAGCGTCTAAAGCAGACTAACGATGTTTTGAAGGTGTGAGATCATTCCTTCACCTGCTCTCTTACATTAACTACCTACCTGCGATGAACACCCCGCGAGATCAATATCACTATATGTCTCTGCCTTGACCAGACAAGCATGGTTCCGGCTACTTACCATCGATACAGCAGAGGCCTCCCACGTCATTTCATGCAGGCTTGAACACTATGAAATAAACAGCTCTGTCTCGTATGATGCCATGGCAGCCACTGCGTTTCGAAACGGCACCGCAGAGGTATAGTAAAGGAGAGCTGCGCACATTGAGGACGGCTCAACGGCGAGAAGACAAGGAGTAGCGCATGTGCTGTGATGGCGGGAAGCGATCTGGGCTACTGCAGACGAGGGTTTCCCTATCAGTGTCACCATCCTGGCAAGGACAATGATAGGGGGCAATTGGAGGTTTATCACTTGGATGACGGGGTGTAGCCTGTTAGTGAGATCCGATTTCCCCACCACTCGTTTTCTCTTCTCCGGTTTATCGGCCGCCTCATCTAGCTTGGCAGGGGTTTCCCGGAGCCTTAGTGCCTTGCTACCTACAGTAATGTACCATCGATTATAACAGGACAGGGTCTGAACTCTGATCTTTTGGTCGGCCGCATGATAAAGCTATTATCTCCGTGTCGTGGGAACCACCTCGCGCCATCCTGTGGTTCTGCGGCAGTAAAAAGGCACGTTATCTTGAATCTCGCCCTTTCTTTTCTTCTTTCAAAGCATTCCCCGCGGAGGTCCAAGTTTGAAGGTGGGGGCGCCAAGTCCCGGAATCAGCATGTCCCTGTCAGCCGACTTTGCTGGTTGCGGCTAGTTTCAAGATTAACATTCTCCTGGCTCAAAGCCCATGAGATAAGAACGGGCGTAAGCTGGATGAAACTGGCCCCCGTCAGCGGGTGATAGAAAACAGGACTTGTTCACACACACACTTTTCTCTGTGATGAGCGGCCTCGTAATCTTTCACCCATGGTGCTCCCTTGGACCGTCCTCAAGCCAGAAGTGTTTTGGGCCTGCGCTCGTAAATCGATTACTCGGACGCGTTCCCTTGAGTCCGACTGGTCCAGTAGCCAGGAGGCGTCGAGGCTCGACTGATAACGAGGTATGGGCAGTCAAAATGTGGCGTTTTGCGAGAGTTCAAATATCTACGTAATGTCCTGTTCCTTTTGAGGCCGTGGCGAAAGCTATTCAATGCTTCTTGTTAACCATGGTTATACCAATATTCGCCCATGTTGATCGGCGTGCAGCGCTGACTGTCCCTACGGACAAGAGTCAAGTGTGGACTCAGAGTGTTGTTATACTCGTCGTGTCATTAATGTCTTTGCTCGGCGCCGGGTGGATGATACTCAGTTTCTTTGTACGACGGCCCGTCATGTTCACGCACGCCTGTCATGTTGACCCAGTCCTCAGTGCTTCAAAAGTTTAAGATCATTTCGTCACCAGCTTATCCTGTGAGTTGACTGCCCGCCTATTGCACGAGGAGAATGTAACAATATGTAGTGGATTAGCGCTTAGCGACTTTCTGATGGCTGCCAACTTCGTCTTGTCCACCACTTCGAACATCTCTGGGAGACATCTTGCTGCGCCGGAGCAGGCCGCCCTGTGCTCCTTCAATGGGTTCATGACCCAGGTGTTCGTCATCCAGACCGACTACTGGGTATTGATAATATCCCTCTGCACCTACTTCATTCTCGCAGGCTTCAAGACACCCTCATCCTGGGAACAGGATAACCGCCTGATACTTGCAGCTCTGCCATGGGTCTTGTCTGTCACCTGGGCGGGCATAGGACTGGGAACAGCTGGCTATGGCAACATTGGTGCCTGTAGGCACTCGCTCCACCATTTTTATCGACACTTACTGATCATTGAGTAGGGTGCTGGTTCACATCCGACCAGGTTCGCCTGCTAGTCAACTTTATTCCGCGGTGGATCATCATCTTCGCGATACTGTTCATGTATGGTAACCTTTACTATATGCTTCATCGGGCACATAGGAGTATGCTGTCGTTGAGATACCTCTCATCAGATGGTGTATCGAGGCAACGCAATACGGAAGGGCTTCAACAACCTCAAGAACGGCCTGGGCCTTCAGCGAATCGACAGCCTTTGCCGAATCCTGCCGAGTCGGAGGATAAGATCAACAAGATTAAAAATGTAAGTGATGGTTATGACCTATTTTCAAGGCATTACTAATTTAGTTCCAGCTTGCGCGGCGTATGCTTCTATATCCTCTGGCGTACATGCTTATTTGGTCATTGCCAACAGCTATTCGAATTTACCAGTCCACACGCGGTGTCCCTGCTCCCTTCGCTCTACAAACAGTCGACAAGGTGAGATACTAAGACTCTTGACACTCAAAGTGCTTGTGATTGTTAATGTTTGCCACATAGGCATGCATCGTCCTTCAGGGTTTCATCGATGCCGTCATTTACGGCATCAATGAGTCATCTCTAGCTCACTGGCGCAATTTACTCTTCCACAAACCCGATGAGGAGATTGATGAGATAGAATTAGGGTCTAATAACTACGGATTCCATAGCAGAACGGGCTTAAATTCAAAGACTTCGCAGCAGATCGAAGTGCGGAGCAACTCATTATCGACTCTTGACACGGACCCGTTTGAGAGAGCTCCAAGGCGGCCGAGAGACCGGGGACATGATGGCGAGGGGGTGTCAGCGAACCCAAGTCAGGTTTCGTCAGGATCATAATGGACTTGAGGTATATAATAGTAGATGATGTTGCCCCTATAACGATAATGGTTTAAAAATATAAGCTAATTGGTAATTATATCTTGCACTACTATATAATAGGTATACCTAAACCAGTGATCTGTTTTAGGCTTAGGTTAGCACTTATATAGAATTATAAGGATAGGTTAATATAAAATTTTTTATTGTTTTAAAAATTCGCTTTATAATATATGGGTAAATATTTAAGTTTGGTTTATTGTTTAATCAACGTGAATCTTAACTTTGCATCCCGAGATTGTTCTAGGGTAGCAAATCCTCTGCCAAGATCAGGTGATCTCCCCCGGAGCGAAGGATCAAGGCTAATCTCGACCTAATCTCAACAATGCACTCGTCTTGCTTCATCCTCGGATACCAAACAAAGGCACCTCAATACCATGCCTCGAGCATTCACTCACCTCTCAGCTAGCCTCAGGCGGCCGTTGGCCAATCTCTTCCGTCCGAAACTGCTCGTCAGATGCTATTCCATCACGCCGTCCAGGTTCAGGGATCACACTCAAAATACCCCCACCACCAAGAAAAAGTACCCCGGCCTTGGCCTTGATATTCGCCATGATGACTCCAATGACCGTGACGTGATTTATCCGGTTGGAGTCCACCATAATTGCTATGGCAGCGAGTCGGAGATGCTGCTCGTTCGTGAGGTCGCCATGATGATGGTCATGGAGAGCATCACGGACAAGCCGGATTGGCACGTCAAGGTCTTTGATGCAGAGATTACCAACAAGTGGAAGGCAGAGGCGCTGGCACTACCAGTTGACGCCATGTACAAGGAGATTGCCGAGGACCGGATTGCCTGGCCTGATGCTCATGCAGCCTTTCCTGGACAGGCGCCGAAACCAAAGATGATCTTGGATGAAGCATGCGTCGATTATGTGAGGCTTGTATCCTTTCTCGCTCTTTATATGAGCATCTCTCCAGCTGACTCTGCTTTAGTGTATCAAGGAACTGCGGGCCAAGGCAGAGTACTTTAAGAGATCGGGTCTCGTACCCACACTTGATGCTTCAGCTACGGTTGTCAAGTCTGATATCATGATCGATGAGAAGCTAAAGCAGGAACTCCGAAATGCATTCGAAAAGCTCAAGGAAGAACAAGAAGCCAATCCTGACTGGCATCCAGGCACTGAGAGCCGGGTCCAAGATCTTGTTCACCCTTCCTTGTATCCACTAGTCTATGGCCGCACTCGTGTCATGCAAAATGAGGTAGTGGGTGTCGAGGATGCTATCTCCTGGGTTGGTAAGGGAGAGGTGATCTCGCAGAGCACAGAAACCTCAAGTCTTGTAGATATACGCAGAAGTATCGACTATTGCGTAGGCGGTTCCAAGGTCGAGCCTACCTTCTGGTCTCTGGACTACCAGTGGTTGCCCTCGAACCTAGCATTTCAGTCTGATGGGCGTGTCAGGTTCACGAGCTATATTAACAATCTGCATCCGCTGAAGCACCGGGACATCTACAACAGCATCGAGAAACTGGTTGAAAAGTCCCTTTGTGCGTGGGACTTTTGTCTAGCACAGTACGGTTCTGGTAAGTCGAATGGGCTTGGACGGACAAAACCCCGATTTCCCAGGCCAGTGAACCCATGGTAAGGAACTGCCCCAGGATATCCACATATCCATGTTTAACTATCCACTCTAACATTATTCCCAGTGATAGTAACCTCCACAACTGGAACCCACCTATGCCCGAAGGTATGATAAATGTCATGTCAAAGGGAACCCTGACCCCAACGTACACGCAAATCGAACCTGGCCAAAACAACGAATTCGACTACATCGACTATTCCGATCCCCGTATCATCAAATGGGCCGAAACACGCGAGGCCGTTCAACCTAACCCCCCGGACTTTTCAGCCTGGCCATACGGAGCGGCGAGAATTCCCTCACTCCGCGAGCGCTTCCAAGACTCGGGCCTCCAGATCATCGTCAAGATGGCCTCCATCGAGCTCGACCCCGACAAAAACCCTTCTTTTCCCCTTGGCGGCTGGCATGTAGAGGGTCAGATGAACGAGCACATTATCGGCACAGCCCTGTACTATCTTGACTCGGAGAACATCACGCCCAGCAGCCTGCAGTTCCGAATGCAGACGAGTCCGTATCAGGACGAGTACCAGGCTGAGGTGGATCAGAACTCGTTCAGCTGGATGGAGCAGGTTTTCGGGGTGCTTCTAGGGCCCATGTCTGGAGGCGCGTGTCTACAGAACTACGGTCGAGTCGAGACCCGAGAGGGGAGGCTGCTGGCGTTCCCTAATGTGTTTCACCATCGCGTGACGCCCTTTGAGCTGGCTGATAAGACGAAGCCGGGTCATAGGCGGTTTATCGCGTTATGGCTTGTGGATCCCTTTATGCGTGTTGTTAGCACTGCGAACGTCCCACCCCAGCAAGAGGAGTGGCTTGAGCGGAAGGGGGTCGAGGGCACTATGAGTGCTGAGGAGGCAAAGGGGCATCGGGAAAAGTTGATGAAGGAGAGGGCTGCGTTTCGAAATGACGCTGCGGGATCATGGGAGGGGGTGGACTATGGCTTTTGCGAGCATTAAGAGCCGATACTGAGAGATTTGAACTCTTCATGGTAAGAAAGGCTTAGATGCATGCTGCATCTATATGTGATAGCTTCTCTTCAAGGTCAATTCAATGCTGAGACTTCAGCGGTGGCCCAACTCCGCATTCTCCACCTCATGGCCTGAAATCAATTGCCCACTGCCGAGTATCGGTTGTCGCTCACTAAGCCCCAAGATCCGGTTCGGCAGAAGTCGGCCTCTACCTCTCCATCTTCCCCTCTCCTACCGCTGGTCGGAGAAGTTTTCTGCTCCACCAGTGGATAGATTGTCTACATAAGGGGATACCATCCCATGCCTCTGGAGATGAGCGGACTCTGCACTCACGCCCACGACAATCATTGGTAGCCATGATAACCACACTTCGCGTCGCCTTGTTCAATGCCGATACGCCGGTTCCGGCCTTGCGAGCAAAGTATGTGACTTATGGTGCCATATTTCACGAACTACTTGTTGCTGCCGCCAAACGGATCGCTCCCTCGGTTACCGTTACATCTCGGAACTTCGACATGGTTCAACAAGAATATCCCGACGATATTACAGCATTTGACGCCATCATCATCAGCGGCTCTGGCTCATCTTCCTACGATGACAACATCTGGATTAAGACTCTTGATGACTATATCTTGCATGTGTACCGAGATTACCCTCAGGTCAAGCTATTTGGCGGCTGCTTTGGTCATCAGATCATTTGCCAGAGTCTCCTCCGGCCATTTGGCGTCGTGGTCGAAAAGGATCCGAATGGTTGGGAGATAGGAGTTCACGAGGTTGCCATCGATGAGGAATTCCGAAAGGCCTTTGGCTCGACAACTGAGACCAAGTCTCAAGGGCGAACATCACCTATCTCATCACCCACAGAGCCTGGGCAGACGACCCCATCAAGCATTCTTAACAGGCCGCCGCCCAGTCGATTGAGATTGCAGTTTATACATGCCGACTCCGTGATGCTACCACCTTCGGGATTCCCGAAGGGATGGACGGGATTTGGGAAATCTGTCAAGTGCTCGGTTCAGGGTGCCTACCAACCGAGGCGTGTCTTGACATATCAGGGCCATTTCGAGTTTGACCGCTTGATCAACACCGAGATTGTCAAAGCCTTTAGAGACAAGTGGGACCCACAGACTGTGCAGCAGTTCTTGGAGGACATTGATACTGATGATGATTCTCTCGAGGCTGCTGAGATATTGCTCAAGTTCTTGCTTGAAGAGCCCTGTTTGAACAGCCTTCGGTGCAAAATCTAGCTAGGAATATCAACACATATGCGCCAATACTCACGTTTCCGATCCTGAACCACCCCAATTAAGCCTCAAGCTTGATAGAATGGGTTGTGGCCTGGATGGTGCGATTGCCAAGGACCATGAAATTACCTAGTTTAGTCTCTCTAGTATCTAACACCAAACCATGAAAAGAAGAGGTTGCTCATTGTCGCAATATTCCCAGTCTAAGTAACCGAGATCCATATATCATTATCCCGCATGACCTGCCATAATGCCCACGGGCCCTGTGCACTCCCAGGCAACGCCCACATGTGCTCCAACACCAACGACGTGCCTCGAATATTCCCAAATCCCAGTTCAAAGAACATGATTTGAAGACGACCCCGCAACTCATCTCTCAAGCTTTCATCAGTCACACAAGACCCAATGACAACCAAGGGCCAGCAAAGGCTGGTGTTGATGCGAGCACTGACCGGGGCCTGGCGAAGACTCTCGAATGCACAGTCGAGAGAGCTTTCGATGGCCTGTCTCGTAGGTCCATCCAGACGCAGTGGTTGACTTGGACATGTGAGAAGATAGAGGTATGGGATTTCCTTGAACAGATAGCCGCAGAGAACGGCATCATCGTTGAGAAAAGGCGATGATGGTTCGAATGATTGGATTTGGGCATGGAGCAATGCAAAGGTAAGGAAATCGTCCGCAGCCAGAAAGCCAGAGTTACAATCCACGTCTCTAGATTATTCTCCCAGCTTACGGATATTTACTATGATAAGTACCAGATGGCGCCAGCATACACAGAGCTGTCCGACATACCCACAGTGAATCAGTCATTTGGCCTCTGATTCGAGGTCAGAGCCCATCATGAGTACTGATGTCGATATTGAGCTCATCGATATTGCACTTGTAGTTGCAATATAGATATAGTTTTTAATGATGAAATCCTTGAGGTCATCTTGAACTGGACCAGGCCTCGAGCCTCTTATCGGTCAGCTAAACTTCCGGGTAACTCATAGTAGTTAAATTTAAACTGAGTCGAGCGGCTAAACTGACTGTCTTGTGCAATGCTATTATAGCTATTGGTTTCCTCCAGAATGACTATGAGGATAACATATTACTTTAAAGAACCTCGTAGGTCCACTGGGAAACCATTATGGGGTTTCAAGTCATCTCTATATTACGGAGTACATGCTGTCATGATCTTAAAATGCCACCAGCCACAACCACAAAAACACAGCTATCAATACATGACGTTATCAAAACATAATACCGTATTACACCGCAACCATATGCTTACAGGAAATGCTGCCGTCAGTGCCAGCTTTTCTTCGTTCCCAATATCCAACTTTTGTGGGCGAAATACTAATGGGTAGTCCTCTCCGAGCCTTCCACGACTCTGACGGTCACATCGAAATCGCTTCAGGACGAGGGAACACGTCAATGTTGTCATTATTGTTGTTCTTGACAGTCACACTGGTTTTACATTCCAATTGACCCTTCAAGAAAAGGAAATTTAGTCACAGTGAAATGGAACATGGTCATGAACACAATGATGATGGTATTAAAACTTAACCCGGTGAAGTACTTTCATCAAGAAGTCTTATGACCATGTCAGACAATCCTTTCCGAAAGGATTCGTCCTATCACCTGTGTCAGACAACTGACTGAAAACATGAATACGCCTTGGTTAGTTTGAAGCAATAGCGCTGAACGAAAGATAAAACCACGAACCTACTCAGTGCCCTCAACGCAGCAGCACCTCTTTCTACCCCAACCGCAACTCTGCATGTATTGAAATCCACCGTAGCCATCACAGTGGTACTCGCATTGGCCGGACTCAAACCAGCCGCACTCGCCTGGGTGATTGCAGACCTCGCGAGGTGAAACGAGGTTGGTGCTGTGAGGGAAAGGGGTGGCGAGAGCCCCAGCAACAAGGGCAGAGATGAAAGCGCTGACGGTGAACTTCATTTCGTCTTTTCAAAGGTGATGTTTCTGGGGAAATGTTTCTGAAAGAAGATAGAGAAGGATGGTTGTTTGTCTAATGAATCTTGTCGTGGATAATGAAAACATGCGGCACTGAACTATTTATACTCGCAAGACTTCAGCTTTGCCACCCAGTTGTATTAGTTTGTGTGAATCAAGATACAAGAATATGGTATATCAGTCTACCAGTGTGAAGTCCACCATGAAACACGCATTAATGGGTTAGTAGCTCTTCATCCGAGGTGAAGTGAGTTGGGATCGTCGTGGGGCTGAGCCCATTTCTGGCCCCCAATTCTCAAATGCCGGCCTGATCAGCGCGGGGTATACTTTTAACGATTAACTTTCATGCTGCGGGACGCTCCTCATGGAATGTCCTCCCGCTCACATCAGCCAATAGTCGTCCGCCAGGTCAACACTTGAGATCTATTCTTGTGACGATCGAGCTTGAGTTGCTCCGTCTGACACCGGAGAATGAAACAACTCCCTTAAGCGATCAATGCGAAATGATTCCACCTCATCATGTCGTTGTCGGTTATTCCAGGGTTGAAGTTTCCCTCCGAATCCTTCACGACCGTCAATCCGTCAGCAATCAAGAATTCTCTATTTTTAGCTCAACCATCCGACGTCAGTCTCGGTCGATCGCCCGACGGTAGAACTAAAATGATCCACCAAGGGTTGTTCAGCTGCTTTCTGATACACTTGATAGGTTGGTTCGGGCTTTCAGACTGGCCGTATTACAGATGTAAGATCTTTCAAGTTATGTTTAGTATGACGTATCCAGAACCAAGTCGATAACGCCTCCCGAAATATAGAGGGCAATGCTCGGTGGCATGGCTACATAGCATATTCCCATGCTAAACCTCAGCGCGCGGATCATAGATATCTACCCACCCGCCCGCCAATGTCCCTCGGTCATCACCCTGCCAGCTACGCACACTTTTTTATCATGCAACTTAGCAAATTTTTACTACTCTTTTTCTCCGGAATATCCATTGTCGAGGGTCTTGACCCTAGTTCTAGGCAAGATGGCTTTTTAAAGCTGGAGAAGAGAAAGGGCTGTAGTGGCAACCGGCTGAACACGGATGAGTGTCAAGGCAATAGGATCAGGGCATTCAACTCATTCCACAACTGGTAAGCTGCAGTCCGACTGGGAAGTCAGCTAAGAAATGGCTACTAACTCGCTGTCGCAGCCAATCTGCTGGTGGTCACTGTTGTGCTCGAGAAAAGACACGTGAATATGGACTGGATGTGAGAAAGGGCCTTGGCCGGGAGGATTGCGGATACTGCTACACAGGCTACTGCAAATCTGTTTAATTTGGGGATAGAAGTAGCAATCCATATTTTTGCCACCTTTTTTCAATACATACCCCTGTGACACCAACGTTCGGTAAACTATTGGTTCTCTTTGGGCCGCTCTGGAGGTACTTCGTATTTAGGCCAAGACCCTGCGGATATTTCCGCCGGCTACCGTATAAACTCCATTACCTACCACTCTGTTGTAGATGGTATCGTCATAAGGTGTTCTTTATTCTAGTCGGAGTCCAGCACCTACTGACGGGTGTTTCCAAGCAAGAGCTGGATTTTACGGCATCGCTTTTTCCAAAAAGCCTCAGTGCCTAGTGTCATGTTCTGGCAATGAACTTACATGGCGACAACTGAAGCGATACCAGAAGAACAATACTCAAATATCTACCAGTTTTGCTCTTGGTTTGCCAAGCCTTCCACTTCTATTAGTTCAAGAGTCGAACACTTTAGGCAGAGAACAGAGTTTCCAGACACAATTTGCTCTAGGTTTGCGCTAGCTAGGAATAACATATTCCAAGCTCCATACGCGAGCCTTGGTTTAACACAACAGAATTATGACACTATTCAGGAGGGTATACACAGCCTGCAGATGAGTCTCTATTCTTTAAAGTGGTCTTAAAAGGCAGGGAATATGGCGCTTGCCTTTGCTTATGGCGGGCGACATTTCTTGATCACTAGACGGGGCATCCAATGTATGCATTTGAGCACCAGTTGAGTTCCTGACCTCGCTCAAGTTGCTCTGCTTAACGACCAAGTCATTCTGCTGTCCCTGACACCATCCGATCAACGCCATGAGTATTGAAAGGGCCCACGCGGCGGAGAGTTCACCGCACGAGGGATGTACTAGCCCAACGACAACTACCGTGTGCCTTAGAGGTGAGTCAAAGTAGACACGACGTATTCGCCTACTGGCCCTCGATTTCAGTCCGCCTCCGTCGCTCTGAAAATTTTCGTCATTTTTACGTGCCGGTTATACCATACCACACTGATGGATACCACGCACAGGTGTGTGTTTATCTGAGGGGAGTGAAGGGTCGCCGCACTTGCTCATGATCAAGTTGGTAGCTAGCGCCGAGCAGCTGACGCATGTTCTCAAGTAAGTTACCCACAGCGACATGAAAATGGTAGGACATGTATGGGATGAAAAAGCTCTGGTCGTTACTTGCTTTGCGTGTCTTAGTGAACCCTCTGCTAGGCAGGCAACGTGTATATCAAACCTGCAGCATTTGTTGTAGATGACGCACTCCAACATTGGTCACAATGCTCACATGTTTGCCTCATGAGGCTCACGCGCCACAGGGGACTTGGCGGTTACGCTAACACTGTGATAGTGAGTGTCACTCCACGATGTCGCGCATATGTTGGCCGATGTTATTCTGGGTGTTTGCGTTCTATATGAGCAATTCGCCGTTCCAGCTGCGAATCCACTGCCTAGGACAGGCCCTGGATACATTCAAGATCTTTTCCCAGTAACTTGGTTAAATTAGGCTGAGAGGGTGGAGTTTGATGTTTGATGCGTGCCCTCAGTTTACAACGGTCTGTGCCGTCACCACAATACAGATGTGACTAACATAGTGTTGCACGGATCGAGCATAGGAAAGAGGATATCCCATGAGTGCCCACAAGGCTGCAAGCCGTACTTTGCCCCAGTGTTACGTTGCTAACAGTTAGCGCGTGCTATGGAAGTATGACTGATAAGGCTATATCTTTTCTATACTTACTCCTTAAGCGAATTATGGTAGTGTGCAAAGGTATTCCTTATGTCGAGAATTTTCATTAGTTTAACCCCCCGACCGTGACCTGTTTGCAGCTTTGTGGGCACTCATGGGATAGTTAAAGAGCCTTATTTTTCTCTAATGGGAAGCGCTACAAAGCCGGCTATAAATATGACCGCGGGCTCCACTTGGGTTGCTACGCTCGACTAATGAGAGGAGGTTATGTTAGGTAACAACAGAGCATGGTGCCTCAAGGTATTTCCAGCATTACGGCCCTATACTGCCATGGCCTTTATGGCTGCGCCTGGGATTGTTATTGCCATCGCTTTTCAATATTGGCTTTGCAGCCTATTATTCTATTCTCAATGAACCCGCCATGCTCAGCCACACTATGAAAATGAAAATGCAATGCCTTAAAACACCTTCTTCACTTTGTCATCTCTCGTTTGATCCTTACCCCATCTATCTCCCCACAAAGGCGCCTCAAGGTAACGCCATCCCATGGGCGCACCACCTATAGCCCAGCGGGTTTTCATCTCGCTCAGGGTGACTGGATTAACCAACTCGAAGAGCTCCAGTATAGGGTATCCGAACTTGGATTGCTTCAAACCCGCGTTGAACTCGGCGTTGCCGATGCCCGGTGGTTCAGTAGGGACAGAGCCAGGCTCATGGCGGATAGATGAGGGAATGCTGGCGATATGACTTGTTGCGGTTAGTGGGAAGGTCGTTAAGGAGGATAAATGCAGCCGGCTTACGTAATGGATGCCCGTCCTCCTCCCCCAGCTGTTTCATAAAGCCACAGCCGAACAACACCATCCTTCAGCCGATACTTGCGATACTCGTGGTTCTTCTCTCGGCTGATGATATTGGCCAAGTGATCAGGCTTGATGGCAAGAAGAACGTCGGTGTCAATGCGCTCTGACGGGGAGGCACTTGTCGTAGATTTGGCCTTGGGCTTGGACTTGGGCCTAGGCCTGGCTCTGGTGCGGGGTTTGGCTTTGTTCTGGGCTCGCTTGGCTGCCTTAGATGCTTGTCTCGCCATGGTTGAGGTTTGCAGCAGCTAAATGGTGGCGATGATAGAGCAGAGGTATTCCTGGTGATGGTGTTGAGGTGATGTTATGGTCGACTTGTGGCGGGAATAAGCAAATATAAATACGGCACTTAATTAAAGTTTAGCGCGAGCGGTTGCCGGCTGACATAAGC
>JABCKD010000132.1:0-23922 GCA_013186415.1 Fusarium sp. NRRL 66088
CCCGAACAGCAAAGCCATCTTGACCAATAAAGGCTCGTAGAAGCAAGCTGGATGCCGAGGCTCTGTACAGAAACAGACAATTGGAACTGGCAGATTGACATCTTGGTCTAGGCGCCCGCCCCCGGTGTGTGTGTGTCCCACCCCCAGGATCGGCGACGACGCTAGTGGATATGGTTGTTTTCTCACCCAGACGAAGACCGCTCAACGTTCTACTCGGCTCCAGATGTTGATGCATACATTGATGCATCACACTTCGGAGCTGGTTTCCTGGCGCGTCATAGTCTACCCCGTCGAGTTGCATTTGAGTCCGCCTGTGGCCTGTGACCTGTGATTCTTGGCTTGTCTGGGGGTCATGAGAAGTGGAAATTTGCCCATTTCAAACAGAACTGATAGTGTGTGAGTCTTTCGGGAGGTTCCGCCCTCCTTACTCTGTCTATGGGTCATGAGTTGTCCTTTGTCTTCGGACACTGACCGAATCCGATACTCTCTCCCACCTCACCCATCTTTCCTTCAACCCCATCTTGTCCTGTGTACGCCTCGGTATCTCCTTCAATGCAAGTAACAACCCAGAACCAGAACCGAAAGACCAAGAGGTCTCCCCAAGAATCATGCGAATCATCAAGTATGTCCCGTTGTCCCCCTCTTACCATGTGTCCCCAAGTGACATATCCCCAAGCACGATGCAAAAGCCAAAGACAACCCCTGAAAAATCGGCATCAACCCACTCGCTCGCGAATACGCTGACGCTCTTCCACCCTCATCACCGAAAAATCGACGTCGCCGTCACAAAAGTCTTCTTGATGTTGTGCCAGATCAACCCAGCCGTGCCCACCACGGTAAAGATCTGAAGAATCTCCCACGGGTGTCGCGTCTTGATCTCGGTCTCGATATAGTCCACCTTGCTACCAGCCATGCGTGGGAACCGACCGGTCGTCATGTACTGTTCCATAAGGGCATCCTTCTGATACCACTGCTCTCGCAGCCACAGGTCAAACTCCTTCTGATCATCCAGGGGGATGTCGGCCATGCGGAAACGACGCCAGTGAAAGTTGACCGACTTTGGGGGACGACCTTGGAAGTAAGTGCTGGAAAGACCAAACAACTCTTCACCATATCCATCTCGGCTATAATCGTCAGTCAGTCGGCAATGCTAACGTGATATGCCAAAGTCTGCAGAACTTACGGGATTCCTTCATACGCGACTGTACAGTCGTAGACGTAGTCCATCGTTTCCTTGAGTTCGTTCAGACAGAAAAACATGCCCGTACTCCGCGGGAGCATAACATGATCAGGGTCCTTGAGGTCATTCTTGGCAGCCCAACCAGCCGACTTTCTCCTTCCATTCCTTGACAGGTTTGTACCTTCAGGAAACAACAGCAACCACATAGGATCCATGTAGGACTTTCCGTTCGGGTCTACCTTGCGCTGTTTCAGCTTGTTCAGACGATAGGCCAGTCGGGGTTGATCAGTTGCCATTTTTCTCGACATGAAGATGAATCCGTAAAAGAGCATTCCCCAACCAATGAGGGGAATCATCTTGAGAGATTCCTTGAGAATGATGTAGATGTGACCATGCATTCCAGGAGAGTTGGCATATCCCACCCACCAGAGGTACAACCAGTCAGTGTAGATCTACACCCAGTTAGTTGACAGACCTTCCACATAACCCTAGATCCCTACCTGGTGGTTGGCAATCAGAACCAAACGCTCGGGAAACTCAAACTGCACTCCCCCGTCGGGTCGGAGCTTGATCTGGCCTGCGACCGACTCGTCACCACTGATTCGTATAGTTGTAGGACCCCAGATCTGGGTCATGACGGTTGTGGTGAGACAAAAGGACCGCTTCGTCATGGCCATGTATGCGTAGTACCAGTCGCGGTTGAAGAAGTACAGCGGTGCCCCGATGAGCTGGGTAATGTGGATGCTGTGACAGTTAGATAGAGCTACAAGATAAGTAGAGGCTATAACCTACATAATGCAGCATGTCATAAAGTAAAAGCTGAACAAGGCGCCGCGGAGGATCTGCATCAAGGTTCCGTATCCTTCCCTCCCCGAAGGATGAGCAACCTTTGGCGTGGCATTGGGCTTCTCGGTCAGCCCCGCAGTGAGGTCCGGACCGGGGAGATTGACCTCGGA
This sequence comes from Fusarium sp. NRRL 66088, assembly GCA_013186415.1. Classification (NCBI taxonomy): domain Eukaryota; kingdom Fungi; phylum Ascomycota; class Sordariomycetes; order Hypocreales; family Nectriaceae; genus Fusarium; species Fusarium sp. NRRL 66088. The sequence goes on from JABCKD010000132.1 coordinate 2,137, forward strand.
GGGGTCGGCGTTCTTGAGATCGGCCATGATGGCAGATAGTGCTCGGGCGTGTCGTGTATGTCGCTCGATATTGCTAGGTATTGATAAAGACAAGTAGGACGCTGTTGAAGCGAACGAAATGGCGGTCTCAAGCTAATATAACGCCCAGCTCAACAAAGAGAGTTGCCTTGCTTGGCTGCCTGCCTTGAGCTGCAGCCAAACAGAACAAGACGAGGGGTCGCGTGGCACGCACACGAGGTAAAAGAGGCCGCCACCAGAGTCCAGCCTCGTGGCAGCTTTATCAAGTGCAAAAGTGAAAGGAGAGAGCGGGGTCTCTAGGCAAGTCAAAGATGAAGCTGGAGATGAAGAAGAGGGACGAGGCTGCGAGACATTGCGCACATGATGCCGGCGTCCCTAGCTGTGCGAGTGACATCAGCCCGCCTAGCGGATGCCTCGGAGGCGGAAGGGTATGACGCCTGAGACGGAGGTCCGGTGGTTGGGGAGTGCCGACGCCGATGAGCCAATCAGAGGCATCCGATATCATGTGTCTCGGTGCCGACATGCCAGATCTGGAGTTGTCAGAGCTACCCTGGAGATTGGGGAGATGACCAGATGGGCTCATAAAGATCAGGTGAAGTCTTCAGGTGACCTATGCTTGCTGAAAAGACAAAAACTTTAACCCAACATTCGTTTGTCGACATGGACATTTCTCTTTCTCTATCAAAACTTAGTGCAGATCTCCATGTGCGAGCTTCCCCACACTGAGCTCCCCCACCTAAATAGGCAGGCGGTGAGAAAACAGCCCACCATGAGCTCCCTCATTTTCTACCCTCACCTGTAAAGCCGTTGCAAAGCCGTAGTCATTCGAGCTAGACCCAGCTGCTTTTGCCGTCATTCCTCCACAAATTTATTCCGTCTTGCAAAAAGGACCCTTATCTTTTCACAAGACATCGGTCATGCTTCTCGAGTTACAACATGTTTAATAGGACCCTTATCAGGGGCTTGGCGGCTCTTGAGCCTGCCTTGTACTCACGAGCAGTCACTCTACCCGTTCGACCATTAACTCGGCTCCCCTCGTGCCGTTTTTTGTCCACCACGTCCTCCCTTCAAACACCAGAGATTCGCAGCCTCGCAGAGCTTCCACAACGAATCAGTCCCCGATACTTGCGGGGCACAAAGCCCGGTTCGTCACTACTATCATTAAACTGGCCAAAGCCCCCGCAGAATCTCCTCCTCATCCACAAGCTCTACTCGGCCCCCGTCGTCGAAGCCGTCGTCAAGTTCTCCAAGTACATCCACAATGAATACCCCGAAGTCAACCTCGTCTTTGAACCGCGCATCGCCGAGTCGTTGAAGGAACGCCTCCGCTTTCCTATATACTCTTCGGATAGCCGCTCCAACATGGCCGACAAGATTGACGTCATTGCGACCTTTGGCGGCGACGGCACTGTCCTTAGAGCTGCGAGCCTGTACAAGCTGCACGGGTCGGTGCCCCCGATCTTGTCGTTTAGTATGGGTACACTTGGTTTTCTGGGCGAGTGGGATTTTGGCGAGCACAAAAAGGCGTGGAGGGAGATGTACATGAGTGGCAGTGACGTTGCTATGAGGGACGCCGCTTATCCTCGAGGGGCTTGGGATAAGACGAGCACGGGGTCATACGCTGGATGGGAGAGGCACAAGGGCAAAAGCTTGGGTTCTCAGAGGGCATCCAAGGTTCTGCTTCGACATCGCATCAAGGCTGATGTCTACGATCCATCCGGTAACAACATCAACCACTGGTTGTCTGATACCTTGTCGAGTGACGCCGAATCAGGGGCGAAGCCGATTGCTGGATCCAAGGAACCTTCACCGTCTCTAAGGGCTATCAACGAGATTTCAGTGCATCGAGGATCTCATCCTCATCTGGCTGTCATTGACATTTACCAGAACGGTCACTTTCTCACTGAGACGACAGCCGATGGAATTTTAATCAGCACACCGACAGGTTCAACAGCATACAGCCTCAGCGCCGGTGGTCCCATCGTACACCCCCTGGTCAAATCCCTCCTCATCACGCCCATCAGCCCGTGTAGCCTAAGCTTCCGATCCCTGGTGTTACCGCTCGACACGAAAGTAAACCTACGGATGAGCCCCAAGAACCGCGGCCGCGAGCTAGATCTCAGCATCGACGGGAAGCGGTGCGTGGGAGTCTCTCCCGGGACTGAGATCCGGGTCGAGGGAGAGTTCGTGGGGCGCGCGGGACCCGGGGAGGAGTGGCACGGGGGTGTTCCGTGCGTGATCCGCACCGAGGACGATGATCCGTGGGTGGGCGGACTTACGGGTCTGCTCAAGTTTAACCATCCCTTTGGGAGGGAGCCAGCTGGGGATGAGTTTGATGGATGATGATGAGAAGCCGATTGATATGGCGGTTATACGTATACTCGTATGTGTAGACTACTTTTTTGTTTGATACCCCCTTTTTGGCCAATTCATGGCGCAAGATGAAGAACACATCTGATTGATGATAATGTCGCTTGGAAACACCTGAAAAAAGACTTGGCCTGAGAAAAAAAGACTTGGCAATAGGCACATTCGGCAAACACAAGAAGATGAAATAAGCGGTGTCGTTATGTACGCCGAGCCTCCCGCTGACTCAAGTGGAGAGATATGTCGTGGACTGTTTGACGCATGTGCTCGAGTACAAACTCTGATACGCGGATAGCTTCGAAAGAGAATACGACAAGACCATTCACAGCCCCCTCCGATCGGCCGAGTGATTTGTTTGATTCCAGTACCTGTCTCAAAAAAAAAAAAAAAAAATAGGTTGTGACAGCTCGGGTGCCCGAAGAATGCGAGCTGCGGGCTGACAGAGACGGCGGTGCTCTTTCTCTTGAGTGCGAGCAAGCTAATTAGGTAGCTATCTAGACGAGTCTTACAGAGGAGAGCACGAAGCAGCCGCTCAATCCGTCTTGGCGGGCTCCATCGCCAAGGCTGAAGGGACGAGGGTTTGTCGTTTATTGACGCAGGCATGAGGTGGTTTGTTCAAGAGTGCTTGGCTGGGTTTCGGAATTTGAGGTGTGTTCCTTTTAATCTCGCTGCTGTTCGGGTTGCAATGCGAATAATAATCGTATTCGACAGGCAAAGATGTCACTGCTCAGATAAAAACATTAAACGTCTCCTGTAGTCATAACCTAGATATGATTTGAGCTGCACGTGGGTAACAATAAATGGAATCAATGCAGCACATCCCGGAACATGGATCCCCAATCCCAAATTCCGGTCCCTCTTCAAAACTGCCTTCGGGGTCGTCCCATTAGTGGCCGCGCGCCAGGGGGAGGGAATACCACGCTAAGCCCCGCCGTAAGATATGCAATCCATAAGGTGGGTGGGATTGAGACCGTAAGCTCACTTCTCACCACCAAGGACTTGGCACTGTTTCGGGCGGTCCGGGTTTCGTTCGTGATGTTTTGAACAACAACAATATTGACGGGAATTGTACTTGTTGAGAGTGAGTTCATGTTGTGCAGTGTATACACAAACAAGTCGTACCCGAACAAGAAGCTTCAAACTGTATGTACCTATCTCAAGTTACCTCTGCTGCAACTCGCAGAAGAAGAATCATAGGTGCCCGCTTCGAAATTGATGACGGGGGCTGGGCAGGGCTGGGCTTACCTTGGCAGAGGCGCAAGAGGGACAGGAAACGGGACTTTAGTCGGTATTTTTATAGGAAGAGAAATAATTCAAGAAGGGTCGCTAGGAATTGACATTTTTTTTTATTCTTCTTTACTCTTGCCGTCTTCAAGATCTATTGTGAAGATCTTTTGTCTTCGAGCGACTAAAAAAATTAAAGGGCGATACTAATTAAACTCGACCTGGATCATCCTCCAAACCCACTCACGCAACGAAACCTCCCTCCTTCAACTCTTTCCCTCTCTCCCTCTTTGGAATAACCCAGCTTCTTTTTTCCCTTCCTTTTTTATTATTATATTTTCTTGAAGCTTGTCAATTTTAGAGTCTTGGGTTCTTTTTTTTTTTTTATTTTTCTCTTCTCTCTCCCTCTTCTCCACATTATTCGATCCCCTTATTTTTTCTACCCTTGCCTTGAAGTGGGATCCATCCGCGCGTCGCATAAGAATACGAAGCAATTATCGATCGACTGAGAAGAGAAAGAAGAGAGAGGACGCTCGCCTCTTTTTATTATTCTTCTTGTTTTAGCCTTTTTGGAAGCTTTTTTAACTTTTCATTTCTTATTGCACTTCTTATTCCCTGGTGGGCCAACAAATAGCATGGCCTCCCTTTCCAATAGCCTCACGCTATTGTTGGCTGCTGCCACAGCCTTGACTCCGGTTGCCGCGATACCTGCGCGTAAGTCTTGTCGCAATGCGCTCTGCTACCTACCAAGAAGATATACCCATAGCGCATGCACTTCCCAAACTCCCATTCCTAACATAAAGCTACAGCTGAAGATTCGGTCGTCGCCATCTCCAACTCGGACCTCCTCTCACAGCCCGACGACTACTCCCTCTCTCGAAGAGGATCCCCTCAAGCTCCCAATGGCTACGTCCCTACCGAAGTCACCTGTCCCAGCGAACGACCGACCATCCGAAATGGCTCCCGCATCTCTGATCAAGAACGCGAGTGGCTACCCAAGCGACGCAACGAGACAATCCCGTACATCCGAACCCTCCTGAAGCGTATATCCATTCCTGGCTTCGACAGCGACGAGTACCTCAAAGATGTCGAGAATAACTCTACCGCTCTGCCTAACATCGGCATTGCTGTTTCGGGTGGTGGTTACCGTGCCATGCTGTGCGGCGCCGGCGCCCTGGCTGCGTGGGATGATCGATCCGACGGCAGCGACAAGGACGGTAACCTCGGTGGTCTTCTCCAGAGCGCGACGTATCTCTCTGGTTTGTCCGGTGGTGGATGGTTGGTTGGTAGCTTGATGATGAACAACTTTACTTCTGTGCAGGAGAGCGTCAACTACCCTGGTATCTGGCAGCTGGAGAATTCCATTCTTGAGGGTCCCAACAACTATGCTCTGCTGCAGTACTACAACAATATCCTCGACGAGGTCTCGGATAAGAAGGATGCTGGGTATGAACGCTCCATGACGGATTACTGGGGTCGTATGCTTTCGTATCAGCTCATCAACGCTACCAACGGAGGTCCTGGATACACCTGGTCCTCCCTCGCCGACGACACGCTCTTTTCCGAGGGTAAAGCTCCCATGCCCATCCTCATTGCCGACGGCCGCGACCCAGACGAGACGATTGTGTCTCTCAACTCTACCGTTTTCGAGTTTACACCCTGGGAGCTCGGCTCCTTTGACCCGACGCTCAACGGTTTCGCGCCGCTCAAGTACGTCGGTTCCGAGTTTAGCGGCGGCAAGCTGCCCAAGGATAAGGCGTGTATCCGTGGTTTCGACAATGCTGGTTTCGTCATGGGAACATCTAGCAGTTTGTTCAACGCCATCGTCATCTACCTCAACGAGACCGATAGCCCTTATGTCCCCGATGACGTACCCGACGTGGCTATCGATGCCGTTTCTGCTCTCCTCGAGTCCATCGGCGACGATAACAACGATATCGCAGACTGGACGCCTAACCCCTTCAAGGGTTGGAACAAGCTCGAAAACCTCAGCGTCGACTCGGACCGTTTGACTCTTGTCGATGGAGGCGAAGATCTTCAAAACGTCCCCTACTACCCGCACATTCGCATCGAGCGCGAGGTCGACGTCGTCTTCTCGTTCGATTCATCCGCAGACACCGAATCGGGCTGGCCCGACGGCGCATCGCCCATCAAGACATACGAACGTTCTCTCGAGGATATCTCCAAGGGATCAGCGTTCCCCGTCGTTCCAGGCCGCGACACCTTCCTCAACCTAGGCCTCAACACGCGACCTACATTCTTCGGTTGCAACGCCTCCAACACGTCGGAACCCTCACCTCTGATCGTCTACATCCCCAACTACCCTTACGTCTACGCCTCCAACATCTCCACCTTCCAAACAACCGTCAACACATCCGAGCTCTCGGCCATAATCGAAAACGGATACGCAGCGGCGACAATGCTCAACGCGACTCGGGATCCAGACTGGCCCGTTTGCGTTGGCTGCGCCATGCTCGCCCGTAGCTTCGACCGTACAAACACGACCCTTCCTGACAAGTGCAGAGAGTGCTTCCAGAACTATTGCTGGAACGGAACCCTCGACGAGTCACCCGCTGCCGATTACTGGCCCTCATTCATCAGCGAGCGCATCAACGTGGAGAGTTTTGGCGTGAGGGTCCTGGGAAGCAGTGCAGTTGCTGCATTCGCCGCTGCATTTGCCGGTATTGTTCTCGCCATTTAAGGAACAAAACAAACATTTCTTGTACATTTGAATTCTTGCATATAAGAAAACACACGAAAAAGTCGGAGTCTTGTTGTTTTTTCACCACCTTCTTGAGGAATGCATCGAGAGGATACAAAGGGTTGATAGATGAGCTTGGATCATGGGCTCGCGTTTTTTCTCATATATATATATATATCCGGTCAAGGGGGGTTGGATGGGCATTGTTTATCTAGGATACCTTAGCTAGTTAGTAGCAGTGAATCTAATGATTTCTGTCAGAGTATACTCTCTTCGTGTTCTATCCAATGATTTCTATCACTATTTACTTTAGTATTCGTTATAGGCCATGCTTTTATTCTCTGCTTTACCCCTACATGGAAGCCCTTTGCAAACACCGTCAACCTGACTCCCTGGTGGCCTCATATGTTTTGGTAGCAATACGTTCCGTGTAGTTCATGGACTACTAGGGGAAGCTCTCACATACACTTGGAGTCCAAGGGATGTGAGTCCGCATCTGCGAAGCATCGTACCCATGTTTCCTCAAAGGTAACCCCCTATCCTTATCCCAGTCACTATCGTAAACATCGTTAAACATCGAGTCAATCTCCCTTGCGATTCCAAGTGTCCATGAGTACGTATTGATGCTTTTTGAGTATGGATCCCATAGGCTCCAGATCTCGTCAAGGATCGTCAGAGCCGTGGCGGTAATGATTGAGATGCCCCCGATCTTAAAGGCCACTCTGGTCATCATGGACCAGGCCAACGTGGTGCATGTCTGAACAGGAATGCTGAGGCAGACGATACGCACCGCGGTGTCCACGATCCAGATAAAGGCAATGGGTTTCACAGCCTCCCTGTATGAGGAGACGCCGCAGCTCCGCCCGGTCCCGGCCAACATGTCAACGTTTTCACCTGTTCTTGTTAAAGAGTTGATGATGCCCAGCATAAAGAAACTTACGGATAAGTGCCGGTCGAATCTCGCCAAGGTCGTAGAGATCGGTGAGGTCCTCTAGGTGGTTACGGATATTGTGAATGACTCGTTGAGGGACCAGCGAAGGCACACCGGATCGTGAGAAAGAGGTGTGAAACTCCAGTTCGATTTCAAGGGATAGCATCTCAAAGAAGTGTTCCATTTCGTTTGTTGTGCCCTCTTTGATGGTAACCCCTGAGGCATCGGTCACACTCTCGGTCTCAGCGTCGTCTTTTTCGATCGGGCGCAGCTGTTGAAGTCTCTTTGCGGCCTGGTTGCACCGCGTTACCACCCGAAAGTCATACGTATTGCCACGAATTCGGTTCATAAGGCATACAGGATAGGCGATGATCAAGGCGAGGCAGTTGCTGGAGCACATTAGAAGATCAGTCAGTCATTACCACAGCAAAGGAACTCACAAGACGTGGAGTTGCAGATCCTCTCGCCGCATTTTACCAGGTTTGGCGCCCTTTAGCATCATGCTCGCTATTGTAGTCGCCGCATGTGTGACTCTCTCCGTCTTCTCTCTCGTCGATCTTGTCCTGGTAATGGTCAGCCGTTTCTTCCCCTGAAGCTGAGTAGACCGACATAGATAAACCCTGAGCCAGAGAGAAGATGCTACTAGCCACAGCTACAGCCTCAAGGAAGAAGAGAGCATTTGGGAGAAGCATTTGCTTCGGAGCCATGAACATTTTCGCCGTCTCTTCGATTGTCGTTATCGAAGGTCCACAGATGATGGACAGTCGATCGCGCATGAAACCGATAAACACACACCATACTGTCGTCAAGAGGAAGCGCAGACACCACTTGACCAAGTGCGATGTATTGGTAATATTGTAGTTGATGTGATGGCATGACTTTGGGTTGTCAATCTTTTTCTTGATGCGTTTCACCTCTAGCCCCCTGGGAAACCAATGAAAGCCGCGCTTTAAACGTATCGTTAGGTCTCGTATTCGTTGCCTCTAGCTTGGTCTCTCTTTTCGCGATCTGATATTCGGGTTCGCGGCTTCTAGGTCTATCTCCTGGTCTGATTCCCGGTCTCGGTTGGTGGTTCGGTCGATCGAGGAAGAAGTAAAAGTCGTTTCCTTGCCTCCTGAAAGGATCTTGTCGAGCGACTTGCGTATTTCGGAAAGGGGACTGGGTGCTGTCAAATGTTGCCTTGAGTCTCTGGTCGAGTTTCGGCCACTGTATAAGAAGGCCATCAGGGAGGGATGTCGACGGGGCCGAGAATGAGGTCAAAGTGAACGTTGGTAATCAAAAGACGGAACATGAATCTCTCCAAAATGAGAGCCTCAAAGGATAATGATACTGCCGAATGGTGGTGCCTGGTGATGTCAGATGGAAGTGCGACATCAGCACTGAGGGATGGAAGAATGTACATGTTGAATTGCCGAGTAGCTTCAACTTCTAGGTATCCTTCGGTGTTAGATAGGCAGAGTGGATTAGGTAAGGCACTTGCCGTTGTTAAGAGATATTACTCCGTGAGGCAAGTAACAAGTGAGGGCCGTTCCTTCCACTTGAGCCTCTGATTATCCCCTTAACATCCAACCAATTACCACTCCATCAATTGGGTATAACTTGGATTTTTATTCATCAATTTCATCAAGAATCCAGCTAAAACTAAGCTAAAGTGACATCCTTGCCCGTCTTCGCACTCTCGAAAACAGCCTCAATCAACTGCAACACATCCCTAGCATCAGTAGCCTTAACCGGCACATCCTCCTCCCGTCCACTCTCAACAGCCTTGGCCAACTGCGCATAGAAAGCCTTGTAAGTGACAGGCTCCAAGATGGGAGCAGGCTGCTCCTTGGGAACACCATCATCGCCCACCAACACCAGCTTCAGATGCTTAGGGTCATCCTTGCCAAAGTCGGCGTCGGTCGCCTTCTTGCCAGACTGGAGCTGCTCCTCTTGGGTGTCGAGGCCGAACTTGCGGAAGCTTCCCTTTGTGCCGCGGACCCAGAATCGGGGCTGGTCGGCTTCGGCGCTCATGACGCTGATGCGGATGTTGACTAGGAGGCCATCGGGATAGGTGAGCTCGGCGGAGACACCGTCAGGGTTCTCAAAGTCAAACTTGCCGCTGCGTTGAGAGAGGAGACGGCCGTGAACAGCCTGAGGCTTGCCAAACAGGTGGTAAGCTTGATCAATGAGATGGGTACCAAGGTCGAAGAGGGCACTGCCGCCTTGGGCGATGGTAAGGTCGAGCTTCCAGTTGTTGGAGGGAGTTGGGCGGTATCGGTCAAAGTGAGTGTCGAACTGAACAATTCGGCCAAGGGTTCCCTCAGAGATGAGCTTCTTGACAGTGACAAAGTCATTGTCCCATCGTCGGTTCTGGTAGACGATAAGAAGCTTGCCGTTCTTCTTGGCAATATCGATAAGCTGATCAGCCTCAGCCGATGTGGGCACGAAGGGCTTCTCAGTCAAGACATGCTTTCCAGCCTCAAGGGAAGCCTTGGTGAGCTCAAAGTGGTTTCCAGGAGGTGTGCTGACGACGACCAGGTCGACAGCGGGATCAGCAAGCAGCTGCTTATAGTCTGTGTAGTGCTTGATGTCGGGGTAGTCGTGTGGTGCCGAGTTGCCCTCCTTGGGTGATCGCTGAACAATACTGTACAGCTTGAACTGAGGTGTTTGTGTGAGGAAGGGGATGTGGAAAGTTTTGGCAGAAGCGCTGTTTTGGTTGTCAGTTGGCATTCATGAGATGACCTGGTGAACTTACCCGTATCCAATGATACCCACGTTGTAAGTCTTTCCGCTCATTTTTGCCACTTTTAAACCGAAACAGATTGCAATGCTCGAGACAAGAATCAAGGGTCACCGTCGTGTCTATATACTCGAAAACTTGTCAGTAGACGTCTCAGAGCTGAGTAATTGTATCATTCACCATCCCCTCATGCCATGGTCGTCAATGCCCCCCTCCATGCGGTAATTCCGTCATGTGGCGGGGACTGACCCCACGGGCTTCTCGCCGTCCTTGGAGCTCCGGGCGAATTGAGCGGGTTCCTCAACGCCACGATTGGCTGTGGTGGTAGACCTAGGGTGGATTTGGCCGAGAAAAGGGACGACAGATGATAGTAAAGAAGGTCCAGGCGAAGGGTTTTAGTCAGCTCACGAGATTTTACTCAATAATTCATCAAGTTCTGTTCATTTTTTTTTTTGAAGATTGAGCCAATGTTCAGGGTAGGATCTCATGATGGGACAAGGTGTTTTACAACGTGTTTCTCTCCGGAGCTATATCTGACCCATGATCAACAAGACAAGGGAATAAATAGCTAGGGACGAATGAAACTAATGCAATTCCTCCAACTCAGCTTGCACCATCGCAAAAAGGCTGCTCCGTGGCAGCTTGCCAAGACAGAGAGCCGATGTGTGGGGCTGGCGGACTTCCATTCTGGGCAATTCTGTCCGCTAGAACGGTAAGTCTATCCGAGCCATACTTGCTGCAGCCTTGACGATATCTTTAGTATGAAAGAGGGACATGAATTTTTGTCAAGCCGCGCCGCAGTCTGATATATATCCGGCTTTGCCAAGGACCGTTCCGGTCTTTTCGGCTTGTTGTGCTCGCGCCTCGCGCCCGGTGTGGGTCCGGACTCCGAGTCAAAGTCCGGCCAGCGACGGAGCCGCGAGCACGGCGCGAATCATGATGAAAACACCGGGAGAAATGATATAAATCAGGAATAATCAAGAAGAAATCCTGATACGAGTCTTAATAACAATAATCACAAATAAACCATGTCACTGCGCAACATGGCATCAAAGAATATCCCCCAGATCACCCTCTTCCGCGGATTCGGAGAACCAGGAACATTTACATGGTCCCCCTTCGTCATCAAGCTCGAAACACGTCTACGCTTCGCCGGAATCTCTTACAAAGTCGGCCGAGGCTCACCAAAGACTGGCCCCCGGGGAAAGATTCCCTACGTCGAGCTCGACACGGAAGAACGGCTGGGCGATTCGACCTTGATCATAAAGCGCTTCATCGAGGATGGCATCGTTGAGGATCTAAACGCCAAACTCTCGCCTGCGGAAAAGGCGACTGATGTTGCTTTTAGAGCTCTTGTTGAGGATAAGGTTTCGTTTTATGGGACGCGCGAGAGGTGGTGTGATAACTACTATACCATGAGGTCAAACGCTCTAGCTCCCATCCCTTGGCCTCTTCAGGTTCTCGTCGGATTTCTCGTGCATAGAAATGTCACCAGAGTACTCTGGGGCCAAGGTACAGGGCGTTTCACGGATGACGAGGTCGCAGCTCTGAGAGAAGAAGTCTGGGAGAGTGTTGATGCGCTGATATCCGAGGCGAGAACAAGTGCGGGAGATGATGGGCTGTTTTGGGCTCTTGGGGGTGAAGAGCCTACGGAAGTTGATGCTTCGCTTTTTGCGTTTATTGCTTCGGCTTTGACATGTGATGCGTGAGTTTTGCTGTGAATGTTGACGGATTTTACTAATTGATATGTGTGTTAGATCACCGACGAGTGAAAAGGTTGTAAGGCAGTATCCAGCACTTCTTGAGTATGCTGGGAGAATACATGAAAGGTATTTTCCTGACTATAAGGGATGGGATTAGTTGACTGTGTGGTTTGTAGTTAGTTAGTGTTGAGAGATGGGGATTGCTTCAGATTCGGCGTACCTTGTTGGGTTGAGGCCATGTTGGGGGATGACCTCGAAGCGCGTGGTTCTTGCGTTGAGGTATTGTGCTTCTCCCGTATTCAGTTCTGTAACAGATCGTTTGCCAAGATTTCTTTCGAAATAGTATCCAAGCCTCAACTGTTGTAACTGCATCTCGTTCTTCCGGTGACCCGGCTGGGGTTTCAAGGACCAAGCATCATCACAAGCCAGTTGGATCGACACTTGAGTTTTCCAGAGTTCGGTATTCTCTCGAAATCTCGACAAGATTCAAGTTCCTTCAATCTCTCGTGTTTCGGATTCATTGTCGAAGGGCTGAGTTTGAAGTCATCCAAGAAAAAAAAGGTGTGCCAGCTTCAGGCACACAGGGGAAACAACCATCATCATATGCTCAGGAACAGCCATACTCCTACCTCGGCAACTGAATCCTGCAGGAACCAGTCTAAACCTTTCTCAATCTCCGGTTGCGCATGTAGATCCTCCGCCAGACTTGCTTGTGATCTAGAGGGGTGGGTGTACCGTCCAAATGCATTTCAACGGCGTAGCTAAAGTTGTATTGCAGTTTGTGATTTCTAGAGTAACATTAGAGATCCTTAATTGATGTCATGAGAGCGCTTGAGCCTTGAATGGTTCGATCTTGGTGTGTGTGTCCCGACATGTGCCGGCGTTGAATGCCCCTGACGTACCTTGCCCAAGGAGAGCAAAAGTCCTGGAATGGATCTTTTCTATTCTTGATGGTCTGATGAGATTGGACTGGGCCAGGTTCCTTGGAAATTTGCGCAAGTTGCCTACGTAGCCTTCACACCCACTTCGGACTTGTTCACTCCATTAGCATCGTCCGATGCTTCACAAGATAGCTTAATTTACTAAATGCCGGTGTTTTATGCATGATTGTGCATGAAGAGATTGATCTTTTCCAGCTCTGAATTGTGTGGATTATACACGACACGAGTTCTGAAGATGTAGATAGAGAACAAGACGACACATACCTACCCGATATCCGATGGACAAGACCTGTAAATGAAGGCTCACAACCTGGCTCTGTTACTTTACCAACCTCTCCAAGAATCTAACCCGCGTATACTACGTAGTACGATCGTACTGGCAATACCTGATACCCCCCCTAGCTCTCCAAAATGCAATGCAACCAACAATTATCAACCTCTCCACAAATCACTTGCCAAGTCGGCAACTACGGACACCAACCGTGCACGCGGCTCTCCCGGATTGACCTCTTGAACGAAGCATTTCATCTTTCATGTGAGCCTCGGCGTGGCGGCAGAAGAACAAGGGTATGTCTTTCCAACAAGGAAGGCGAGTTGGTCAAGATCCTTGTTTACTTGCAGGGGTGTTAGTTATTCCCGCGGGGTTGAGGATGCGGGGGAGGGAAAATGGGAATGGGGATGGGGAGACAGGGTGTTTCCCCGGACGTACTGCCTTCTTGGCGATTGAGGCGGCTTGGAAATGGGAGGTTGGTGTATGGTTAGTTTAAGGTAAGGGGGGTATAGCATGGGTTCGAGAGTTGGCTTGTTGACGGTGAATTAAGAGTTCAATTGAGTATTAACAGATGAATTAACATATGAGAGTATCTTAGAATAGAGCTTCTAGCAAAGCTCGACAACGCCTCTTCCCGGTTCCTGCATCTCTGGCGCCCTCCAGTATTACCACCACATTCATCTTCGTCAAATCAGTCATTTAGTTACCCCGAAAAAAGAAGAACCGGTTTTTGGGGGGGCTGCTGAAAATGTTTGATTTTCTCGGCTTTCGAGCTCAAGTTGTACTAGGGTGGTCTGAATCGGCCGAGGGAACTGTTCTTGGGATGGACAAGATCGTCCTTAGCATGTGACCCAATGCCCTGGACAGCTGAATGTCCATTTACGTTATGCCTACTCCGTACAGGTAGTTACTATTATCGTTAGTATTGAACTGGCTGTGTTGTGATTTGAATTGAACATGTTGTAATTCCCCTTGCTGATGCTCTTGTTGAGCGCCCCGGATTTCTCGGCATCTAATATCAAGATCTTCAGAAACTCCCCATTTCCCCAGAGCAGAATTTCGGCTCACATGAACATATACAGAACTCACCTCCGAAATCTGGGGGTGGATCGACCAAAAGCTTCATCTTTCAATCTTGGCCAACGCCCCGAAATTTGAACAAAAAGTCTTTCGGTGGTGTGGTTCAAATGCGGAAATGTCGTCCGTTCTCCAACAAATGTCTCCTCTTGGAATAGTTACTACACACACACACACACACACACTTATACATACATGGAAACCTTCCGAAAGGACTCTTCTTTGCCACACACCCTCCCCCTTGTTCCCCGGCTCGTCGCTTGCATCCCGGTCCATCCACACCCACCTTCATCGCGGGGAAAGAAAAAAAGCTGGAGGAGAAGGGGAAGGCTGGTCGTATTCGCCCTGGCTATGACATGGGAACTAACAAACCAAGTAAAAAGAGACCAATGCAGTGTGATGCCAAAGCTTGTAGACTCGCATACATAAAGGGCCATCATCCATCCATCTCATTCTTCCCTTTCACTTCCTCCTCATCCACTCGCTATCACTTGGACCAGTCTTCATTCGTTGTCTCTTACAAGCTCCTCGTTCAATCAACAAACAATCAACAAACAATCTTGTCAAGATGAAGTTCTCTCTCGCTGTCCTCGCCCTCATCGCCTCCGTTCAGGCTCAGACTCGAAGTGACATCCCCGAGTGCGCCCTTCCCTGCCTCGACGATGCCATTGAGAGCGAGACGGATTGCAAGACTACCGACTATGTCTGCGTCTGCAAGAACTTTGACGATGTCCGTGGCAAGGCTACCACTTGCGTGATTGACAAGTGTGGTTCCGACGTTGCCATCAGTATGTCTCACTTGGACATTCAACACTGAACTATAACTGACTTATTCTTTAGACGAGGTCCTCCCTGCTACTGAGGCTCTCTGCAAGAACCCCGGCAGCGGTTCCGAGTCCGGCGCCGAGTCCTCCAAGGCAGAGACCACCGCTGCCGAGGCCACCACCGCCGAGGAGACTTCCGCCGCTCCCGAGACGACGAGCGAGGCTGCCGCCACCACTGCTGCTCCTGAGACCACCTCCGAGGCCGAGGAGGAGAGCACCACCACTGTTCCCCCTGTCGTCTCTACCACCGGCGCTGCTGAGACCACTGGCGAGGCTCCCGTCTCTACCCCCGCCCCTACCACCGTTGAGGTTAACGGCGCTGCTGGCCTCAAGGGTGTTGGTGCCATTGCCATGGTTGCCCTCGCTGCCATTGCCCTGTAAATTATGAGGTATTCATGAGGACCATCTGGCTAGAAATGGTTCAGATAGGGACAATCTTATGATACCAGCTATGGTTCATGGAACGGTTTCAAGTACACAATGAGAATTCCACATGGAATTGGGATGTTGTAATTAGGAATGACAAACAAACGGGTTTAATGGTAATGGTCTCTAGACCAAAAAGCTATCGTCAATACACAAAGTGATGCTTGCTTACCTTTGATCTTTGCTCTACAAAAGTTCTCTCAAGTTATAAAACATCATGCCACTACCGTCGTCAACACACCATGTTTTCTTCACCTCGGCCGACGCTAGGTGACGCCGTGTGGGTTGTCAGAGCCCATCAAATCAACGCCGTCAAACGCCCTTTTCTAGAAAGTGCCAAGAGTGCCCGAATTAGAAGCTGGGCGGCAATCCGCTGTTTGGTAAAGTTTGCGGGGAAAGGCGATCTCTCGGTCCTTTGTTTCGTCACCGTGGCGACTGGATCTTGGTTGTTCAGCTGATGATGAGTTGTCAAGCATGGGTTTACTTTGTAGTTTCCATGTTTGCAGTCTTTCATGGTTATTGAGCCCTTGAAGGAATCAGAACTCATCCCGTATTCACTGCTGGGTATCACCATGATGACGTTGAATGTTTCACTCTGATGTGCGGGGTCTCCAATGAGCAACCACCAACGATGTCACCCACCAGCATATTCGTGTGAGGAGGACGCGTCGCATCTGTAGCTGTCTTTGTATTGTTGAGGACTGTATTCGTTGTTTTAGGCCGGTATGAAGCCAGCGCGTAGGCCCCATTGACCTTCATACCCGTGATGCATCAACCCAGGCCGTCACAATATATGCCATGATGAACCTCTCCAAGTATCGCACAGCCTCTTTCCACCTCAAACCTACCATCAATGATTCTCCCCAACTCGATCAATCTCCTCAACCCACCCACAAACCCTCTTCGCAACCTCCAAACTAGTATCTACCAAAAATCAGCACAACTCAACCCACAAATCACAAAAGAACTTACCCTCTCTCGTGCAAAACGCATGCGGTATATCACCCTCATCAACCTCAATCCTCGTAACTCCTCCCCTCCGCCTCTCAATGAAGCCCTCCCTCTCACCATCATCAACCCAATGATCCGTCTTTGCGTAGAATGCAAAGAACCGAGGTGCATCTCCTTTAGGTCCTTGACTTGCGGCCCAGAGTTCTTCACTCCATTTCTCTTCACATATTGTTTCAAGCTCTGTCATTCCGAGGTGGACTGTCTGGCGAACACCGTTTCTGCTCTTGAGCCAGCGTGCTGTCACGGATGCTGCTGTGGGAGTGAAGCCCATCACTCGTTGTATCAACCACGTCAGACCCGCTACAGTCAAGAAGCTGAAGAGAAGTCGCGCGATAATGTGCGTCGTGGTATCGAGGAAAGGCACTGCGTGACGAAGTGCCGTGAACTTGATACCGCTATTTGAGCGAGCAATATGCGTCAACGTCGGGAAGAGGAGGAAGCCATGCCGGAGGTTAAGGTGAGGTGCTCGCTCAGGGGACTCCATGTGCCTGTGAAATATCTCGACGCAGATATAACTGCCGACAGAATGACCCATGAGAATGACAAAGTCATAAGGCTTTGAGTCCATAAGTCTAGCCGCCACGTCGTCGTAGATACCCTCAATCTGACCATTGAGATCCCACAGCTGGTTCTTGGGACCAGAAGGCTCATGCTCATGCTCATCGTCACCAAATCCAAAGAGATTTCTGCCATAAATGTCGTAGGCTGTGTCGTGCTCGACCTTATCGAGGAGACCGCGAAGTAACTTCAAGAAGTCGGTGTAGTACTCAATGAGGCCGGGATTGCCGCACACGTAGTAGATAAGAGCATGATGAGTGGCCTCATTGTGCCTATCCGATGGAAGCCAGATATTTGAAACCATTTTGAGTCTCAGTCAATTGCTTTGAGGTCGGGGGACGTTGTTGAAGTTAAAATGATTGCGTGAGGAAGTGGGTTACGCCAAGAGACGCTTGGTGGATAACCCGAGCTACCCGAGAGTTGCGCCATCGAGGTCGGGCCAATACAATAAATAAATCATGAATGCTTCGCTTAGTATTAATTGTTGATATAAATGCCCGACTTTGGAAGATAGAGCTTGGAAGTTGCCCATCTCTTGCGAATCGGAGTAATCCATCCTACGTTCGGGGATCTTAGGAGTACACGTCTTGGACAACCTCTTAATCAATGCGATCGTGTAACAGTATCTAACCCCAATGACAGCTGTTTATGCTTCGTGTTTAATCAACAATAGGTCGTACCCAAGCAGCCAATCCCAAACTCCAGGCGTGGCCAACGCCGACGCTCGCAATCCCAAACCCCGTACAATGGGCCAAGCCACACGTCTTATACTCAAACTTTGTATGTCTTGCGCACTTCCACTAGACCAACATTCTTCTTGGTAACGGCAGCCCAAGTCGGCATGTACTTAAGAATCTCATCAAGCGCCGGAATCGTTCCAGCCGTGTTCGCATCGCTCCAAGCACACCGAACCGTCACTTCGAGAGCATCATCCGCCCGACGGCGTACAACTGAGCCATCTACCAGCCGCTTGCTGTCTCCCTCAGAGGACTTGCCAGCTTGCTGAGCGTGCTCGTCTAGATAGAGATTCACGGTCCAAGGTCGATCCCGATCGCGTCGCCAAAGTTGGATCGTCTTAAACCCTTCTGAGGGGAATCCACCAAAGCGAGGGTCTCTTGCGGCCCCACCATCAACAGCAAAGCCGTAGATAGGTCGTGACGTGTGAAGGTAGCAAAGCCGCGAGTCCAAGGCATCAATTCGGAGCCGTCCCTTCGATGCGTTCGTACCGTCCACCGTCTCAAAAGTGATCAACTCTCTAGGTGTCTTGCCTTTGACCAAGTGAGGGGATAGAGAAGACGAGTCGTACAGACACTCCATGAGATCTCGCCCAACAGCCTTCTCGCACTTAATGTCCTGGCTGCTAGCACTCGGCAATGACTTAATGACCGAGCGCGAAAACTTCTCCAGTCCTGTGATGGAAACAGTGTCGGTTCCATTATCGAGGTCAACAACCTGCTGGAAGTAAAACTTGAAGCGGTGACTGTCTGAGAACGGGAAGGCGACCAGGTTGTAGATGAAGGTGCCCGCGAAAACACACAATAGGAACATAGGAACGTGATGTGACACACGGTGGATAAAGGGCGTAAGCGGGAGCAATAGGAAAATGCTCACAATACCTAAAGTCAACACAGGCACCAGGAGGCTGCCACCATCTGTACCTGTCATCTGCAGAGCAGACATTGCAACCAGGCCGAGGTTTCCAAACAAAATGACAGGTACAGGGGCCAAGAGAAGGAACTGAATAATCCAAGTCCAAGAAGGGAGTCGTCCTGACCACGATTGCTCATGCTCATAAGGCTGATATCTTCGCATCCTAGGCGGGGAGGGTGCGTTCTCCGCAACAGAGCGACGGTAAGTGGCAGCAAACGACGTCCTGGTGCTGGATCCATAGCCTGGTTCGTTTGCCCTAAGCGGTGTGGTCTCCGTTGCATCCTCGGATCCATCGTCGTCGCCCTCAGTCTGAGCAGGTTCCTCCTCAGGCTGGGGTCGTGACTCGTGGTCGGTGCCATGGCTCGAAATATCTCGTGCCTGATGGGCATCATGTAGTTGCATGGCAAAATCATGCTTTCCAAGAAGGGCGAACTGCTCCAGCAAAGAGATGAACAAGGCCAGGAAGACAGCAGATTGGAGAAACACGGTAGCGTATAGGGCGGCGATGTGCATGCGATCCTCTGCTACAGCACCCAACACTTGCAGACCCCAGCCAAGGGCAAAGAGCCAGATGAGAACGAACCCACGATGAAGGGCACTTGGGCGAACAAAGCTGGCACCTCGCATGATGAGCCAAAAAGAAAAGTAGAAGAGCGAGAGAGTCATGGACCACCTGTCATATGTTAGTCAACCACCTAGGTCAAGTTTGGGGCTACTTACACGGCATAAGGGCTACTGTAGATGATGAGAGGGTTGAACTTAGCAAGAAGAAGCGTGGACGCAATAGTAAGGGCCCCTGCAAAGATGAGTGCGAACGGGAATCGCAAGAAGCCCTTCCAGCCACCCAGCACGACCGGATCATCGTTAATGTCGTGGTGCATCTTGATGTCTCTGGAAAAGAAGTAGTACTTGTCCTTTCGGGCCAGAATATAAGTCATGGCAACCAGGATCAGGGGTGTGGCGACGAGGAGCGTTAGAGACCATGCGAACAGCCCCCTAAGCGCAAAGACAGCCCAAGCTGCGCCAAAAATGTCGAACCACACACCCTCGGCCTTTTTGCCGTTCTGCACAAGATCAGACTTCCCATCAGACCGATCGCCATGGAAGACGGTGCCGGTAATCTGTGAAAACCTCTCGGTTGATGCGAGGGCCGCCGAGAGCATGTGCCAGACGCTGTTAACAGAGGTGTGACGAGTATCATCCTGGTTGGTGTGGTACCGAGCACGAGGAGCGTAAAAGGCAATGTCCATTCCACGTTGTCCGAAAATATCGGCAAAGATCTCGTAATCGGTTGCACTTTTGATGACGCCTCTTTCAAAGGCGTTGGCAGCAACAACAGACCCAAAGGGGTGAGGGCTCTTGGCATACACTTTGGCAGCTTGCAAGTCGGTGGTTCGGAAAAGGATGGCACGGCCTCCAGCTCCCGCACCTTCAAGATTGACAAAGGTATGGGTGAAGTGCAGTAGCGGACTGTAGCCAAAGGCTCGGGCACCAAGAAGACCGTCTTCTTCAGCATTGTTGAAGAGCAAAACAATGCCGTTCTTTGGTTGACGGCCCTGCAAGGTAAAGTAGCTCAGCAGCTGGAGCATCGACACACAAGACATGCCATCATCGGTAGCTCCGTAGCCGGTGGAAACTCTATAGAAATGTGAGCGACGCATAAAAAGATGGATCGTATCAACTCACGAGTCAAAATGGCAGTTGACTAGAACACCACCTTGGCCGCGGAACTTCTTGTAAGCCGATTCTGAGCGCCACCACTCGCCCTCTGGGTCATCTTTGCCATGGATGTAAACATAGTAGTTGTTGCCTTCAAAGTACTGTCCCATCCAAGTGCCCTTAGCGATATTGGTACCGGTAGGCCTAGCCGTGTTGTATGTCCAGGTGACGTTGGAGATCTTGTCGTCGAAAAGAGTGGCTCCACGAGGTCGAGACTGGATGGACTCATGGCGAGGATTGAGGTCCGAATCTTCAGTTCGCGCAAAAGCGGTCCTGTGGGATGTTAGTTTTGGTGTCTCTGTAAAAATGCGCAACGGAGACACACCTTGTGTGCCAATCCACACCACCAATCGTCTCCGTCGTATAGGGCATGCTGTTGCGATCCAAGATCTCCTTGGTGCGATCGATGAGAAACTGGCGAACTACATCGTTCTCGTGGCTGTTGTACGGATGGAATGCGCGGCTTATTGTCTGTAGATCCAGCCACGCCTCGGTCAAATTGAGGCCTTGGTAGAGTGAGCGATCCGACGGAGCGGATGGGACGGTCTCGTGAACGTAGATGAGAGGAATGATAAGGGCGAGGTAGATGACGGTGGTCCAGAATGAGACCGGACCCGGCCGAAAGGCGAAGGGGTTTTGGAAGCGCATAATTGCTGCCTCGCTGTCCAGCGACGAGTCGGTTCAATCACTGAGGTTGAGGGCGTTGTGTGAAGATCATGAGAAACGCGAACGTTAGTGTGCCGCCGAGCGGGACGAGGTGAATAATGGATGCCTTCTATTTCTTCAGGATCATCGTAAGACTGCGAATCGACGCGTAGAATGGTAGGGATAGAGGCAGATGGAGCACGTAGGACAAGGAAGAGAGAAGTCAAGATGAGACACGAAGGCTGGAGCTGAGATCAGTCAGATGAGCTTTGTCATCCGATGAAGATGAAGGGAGACGCAGAAGATGAGACGCGTTCTAAAAGATGCGCCTTCCTCACTGTAGATCACTCGCGACGCCGTTTAGCACCTTCCTCGAGAACTGAGAACGCCCAAATGAATCGACTGTGGGTGAGGTCGTAGGACTTGAGATGAGGTTGGTGCGACGGCGGCGATTGCGTTGCTCCCTTGTCACATGGCCCAAGCTCCCCGTTTCGGGTGAGGTACGTACAATGACGCCAAAGCCGCTGCATGCGGGGTCTTAAGCATGGATGATTTGCATAAAACAGGGTGCATAAACCGGGAACTTGAGGCTATCACCAGGACACAAGCAAGGCACAATCAACATGTCATGGGCATTCGAGAGTCGTAGATGGTCGACATCACGAACCATATATTTAAACAGGATTAAAACAATCAATACATTTTGCCTACGCGATTAGTCCGTTTCCGCTGGATGATTTCTGGCTAGCTGCTATACATGAGTTTGCCGTCAAGAACGTTACGAATTGTAAGACAATGTTCAGTCGCAGTGGTTAGTTGCAAACCCAGTCCAAGGCATCGCCCGGTCCCGTCTTTTCCTCCGGTCCAGTCTGATATACTCCAGACTTCTCCTATTGTCTGGCCAAAGCCTTACGTGGTGTCAGAAGTGTGCCATGCCCAGCAACGGCTGTTAGTCTTGTCCTCATCTAGGCACCGGGAGGTGGGGGTGGAGGCTGGTC
>JABCKD010000133.1:0-47237 GCA_013186415.1 Fusarium sp. NRRL 66088
ATCTCTCTCTCCGCTTCTCCTCATTCACCCTCCTCTCACCACCACAACCACCTTTCTTCCACCACACCCCCCTCCTCCTCTTCTACCCTTCCTCATCGTCGGCTATACGCTGTTTGTTTTTTCTCCCCCGATCGCCATCTGATCGGCTTCTTACTCTTCGGTCTTATAATGCCCCTCAATCTTCTGGCGAGTTCTCAGAGTTCCTCTCGAGAGTCCCAGGTCGCGTCCCGTTGGTCCTCCAGCAACGGAAGCCGTCCAGAGACAAAGCCTTCCGGAAGAATGTTGTCCATCAACTTTTCGACTCCCCTCGCCGGGGCTGCTCGCTCTGAAAGGATCAAGCAGATGACCAACAATCACGTAAGTTTCTTTCTTTCATCTCAACCCCCTGACCGTCCGTCGCACAAAGCGGTTCTCTGACGCTCCATGCAGCCTGCCTTTGCAAAGGCCCGCGCCTCTCAGGAGATTCTCGTCAAGATTCAGACGTCCCTTCGTCGTATGCCTGGCGTCTCCTCCAAGGAGTCTAACGAGATCGTCTCGCAGCTCCAGGAAGTCGGGCAGATCGTCAGCACCGAGACGAGCCAGCTCGTCGACGCGCTCATGAACCTCACTCTCGACGCCGAGGACACGGACAAGGCCATCGCGCGCATGAGCATCGAGGCAAACCTCGCAAAGGCCGAGGCCGATGACCAGAATCACACCATCAGCAACCTTCGCGTCGAGCTGGCCAACGAGAAGGGCAAGCGACAGGAGGCCGAGGCTGAGGTTGCCAAGGTCATGGAGGAGCTGCAGAACCTCACTCGCGAGTTCAAGTCGTTCAAGGAGAAAGAGGGCGGCTCTGAGGACTCCAAGACCAAGTCTCCTGACCGTGACGGGATGATCAAGGTACGTTGTCCAGGCCTTCAACTCACATCGCAGTAGCTGACCTTTCTGTAGCAGCTTGAAGACACCATCAAGCACCTCGAGGATCAAGTCAACAGCCGACGATCCCTCTGGGTCATGAAGAACCCCAATCCCGACTCCGTGGCCCGCGTCATCGAGACCATCGCCGATGCTTGTCCCAACAAGGACGTCGTGCACAAGTCCATCATGTCGCTGCGCCCCGAGGGTCGTGATGAGGCTGACTCGCGAGACACCAAGGGTCTCTCGGATGTCTTTGGTGACCTCTCGATGCAGCCTCATCGTCCTCCTACTGGCTTCCAGCCCGGCCGTCCTTCTACTGTTGCCCCTCCTCGCTTTGGACCTGGACCTCATGGACTGCCTCCTCGTCCCACGTCCACCATGCCCAACGATCGCAGATTCGGCCAGTGGGCTCCCCCAACCCCAGCTCAGTCTCGCTTTGGGCCTTCTCCTATGAACCCCATGAACCCTATGAACGGCCCCGGTCCCGTTCCTGGCCCTATCCCCGGCCCTGTTCAGCCCCCCAACTTTGGACGCGCTCCCTCTCGACGAGGCTTCAGCAACGGCACTTATCGCCCCAACGCTCCCGAGTTCTACCCTCAGTCGTACACTCACCCTGACAAGAACTTCCCTCGTCACGATGCTGGCGCCTTTGGTCATGGCCAGCGCCGCGATTTCTTCCCTCCTACTCCCTCCAACACGCGCAACAAGTACAGCCGCTTCCGCGATCCCATCTCGCCCGACTTTACTGCTCCTCCTGGTGCGCTGACTACTCGGCCTCCCTTCCCTGGCCCTCTCATTCACATCACTGAGATGACCATTGCGGCCTGGAACGATCAGATGATGGAGCTGTACACTGTTATCCGCAACTTTGTCGAGAACAATGCCAACATGCCCACCTACATCAAGCCAACTGACCTCTCACAGACTCGTGTCTGGCCTGTTCTCCTGGCTACTTACCACCCTCTGATGGAGCAAGAGGCCGTTTCTTACCTCGAGTACCACCTCAAGGAGGAGAGCTC
The DNA here is from genome assembly GCA_013186415.1 of Fusarium sp. NRRL 66088. Taxonomy (NCBI): domain Eukaryota; kingdom Fungi; phylum Ascomycota; class Sordariomycetes; order Hypocreales; family Nectriaceae; genus Fusarium; species Fusarium sp. NRRL 66088. Next base: position 1,920 of record JABCKD010000133.1, read on the forward strand.
CAAGTCGTGCCTCGTCACCCGTGTTGTCGTTGACTACATTGTTAACCGCGTCTGGGTCCCCCGTGCCTGGGCTGGTGCCGACAATGATGCCACCTACGGCCTCCTCGAGGTTGAGAAGGATCTCGAGCGAACTCAGGGTAAGTACATCTTTTTCTCAACTTCAAAACTTGCTAACAGACCCTTCAGGCCAGCCAGCTGCTCATCGTCAGCCCATCCTCGACCGCCAGGCCAGTCTCATCGACTCTGTCCTCAAGCTCGACCAGTACCCCCAATTCAGCAAGGTCCGCTGTGACGAAATTGCCGACATGCTCATCAGCATGGTGCAACCCCTCCTCAACCCCGGCGTCAACCCTGCGTCCACCTACCGGGACCTCGAGGCCGTTGCCGCCTCCGCCTGGGCTCTGTCCAGTCGCATTCTCAGCAGCCGCCTGACGTTTGACTTCCGATTCCCCGAGGTTGGCAGCCGCTTCTCATGCCAGTCCATGGTGCCCATCTGGCCCAACATGGATCCCATGGAGCTCCAGGCCAAGCACTGGCGTGTGGCTCTTGTCACCACTCCTGTCATCACCTGCCGCAACGACACGGGCGCCAACATCTCGGCTCACTCAGTCTCTCTGGCTGATGTTGTCTGCATGCAGTAAGAGGCTATCTTGCCTGCATCTACCCCTGAGTCTCAGGCGAGCCCCAAGACTCACATAAGAACTCATCTACATCTGATGGGATCTTTCGATGATAGTGACAAACACTACATATCACCTCTCAACCCGAGAGGCTTTCCTTTTTGACGACTTTTCTTTACGACTAATCACGATATCCGGTCATCATGAGAAGACACATGTCTCTTCTCCTTACGGCGTAACACAGAGCGCCGAGACCAGACCAGAGCCAGGCGTTCAGGGTTCTTACATCGGTCATTTGCTTTTTTTAGATTCCCGGGCCATGAATTCATTTCCCACCGTTATTGCCCCCGATACCGAGTTCTTATCTAAAGAATCTCGACCCCCAATACTAATATCGCGTTTTCGATCAGAGTTCGTTTTCTGTCATTGCCGGGGGGGTATTACTTGGGCTTTTGGGGTTCAGAGTAACAGAATTCTATCAGGGGAGGAGGAACTACAACGGGAGGGAAAATTACCAAACAGTCACCGGGGGGGAGAAACTACTTTATCGACAGCTCGCCAACTTCGAATGGGGGGATATATATCCAAGGACGAACTGAGGCACTGGGGAATCAGGAGTGATGCGAAGTAGTGTTTTTCTTGTTTTTAATAATTCTATCTTGATAATAAAAAAAACTCAACAACAAGAGTACAGAAAAGAGTGTGATTGTGGTAATAGTGTTCCCGTGAGGGTTTGACCGGGCCAGTACTGTTTGAACCCGGCTTTGTCTTGCCATCTATCCCGTGTCCGTCTATGAACTCTGGGGGTATCATGAAGTGAAGTTGCCACCTAACCGCCAACCATTTGTAAAAAGTACAGGCGAAAGTATAAACTTGAAGAGAAGAAAGCAAAAGCGAGTCGCCCCGTGTCCATGTGTACTGGGCTGAAAACCCCCCTTAAACTCCTTGAAAGTACAAAACGTATGAGGCAGACATGAGCCTTTGGTGTTGAACAAAAAAAAAAGCTCGTTTAGCGGCGGCGGCTGTCCATAGAGTTGCGGATGGACTGGCGATCCAGACGTCGTACTACAGCACCGAGAACAACCTTGAGGATGCCATCGGCCTTCAAGCCGTTGGTGCTCCAAGTAGCTGTGTCGACCATGTCGCGAATACCCTGATCAGCGAGATCATCGTCCAGCTGTTGAAGAGCGGCGGCAGCACCGTACTCGTTGCCAACCTGGAAGAACTGGATGCCAACCTGGTGAGGAGGCGCCTCGAGAGTGTCGAGCTTTCGGGCATTGTGCACGATGATGGACTCGGGGTCATCCGAAGCAACTCCGTCGGTGATGACGATGACATTGACCGGCTTGGTCGTATCCATGCTGTCAGACCGGCGGGACAAGCTGGCGATGTAAGGCTTGAGGATGCTGTGCAGACGGTTTCCTGTGGGGGTGGCGCCTCTTGGGCGGACAGAGCTGAAGAGGCGCTCTACCTGCTGGGCATCGCGGATGTTGTAGTATCCGCCGGGAGCCTTACCGTCGGATCCGGAACTGCCAGAGCGGTGGTTCAGAAAGTAGACGTCGATTCCATCTGGGTCGTGGGCTGTGCAGATTGGTGTGATGGCGGCTAGGGCATCACGAGTCTCTCGCCACGAGCGGCCAGTCATAGAACCGGAGTCATCGATGACAAAGATGGTGTCGAAAGTAGACAGGAAGGCATACTTGTCCTCGGCGCTGGTGATACTGGCAAGGCTGGGAGAAGGCGAAGCGCCGCGACGGCCGGCTCCGACGTTGAGATGCGTAGGCTTTCTAGACCTAGCTCTGTTTTCGTCAACAGGAGAGTAAGCGGGAGGCGCGTCGGTGACTGTGACTTCTGGTATCAGTACTGGGCGGGTCTTGTCATCGTTGTCGCACAGAGGCGAGGTTGGCTCACAGTTGTCGGCGAATGGGTTGTTTGAGCTGAGAGGAGACATGTTCTGATCCTGTGGGGATTCACAGGTGCTTCGCTTGCTGGAGAACTTGTCCTTGATGCGGCTGAACATGGTTGGTGGTGATGTTGATGGAGTGTGGAGGAAGGGCATTGTGACGGAGAAGGAAGGGGTCTTTAATATTTGATTAAGACCTTTGATAAGCTCTGTTTCAAAGACTGTGAGTCGCAATCCTTTGTTTGCAAAAGGAGGCTTGAAGTTTAATAAAGCAGTCAATGACTGTTTGCGTAGGTATGTTCAGGGATTCTTTGTGACTTGATGAATTCGTGAAGTTGTGCACGATGCTAGCAATGATTGTGATGATGATGGAAGCTAAATACCCCTACTCTATATACCTACTCTTTCAGATCCCAATGTTGTTCTAGATTACATGATTAACGCCTCGCCATCAGCCTCGGGGGATTGGTCTCATGAGGGAAGAAGGCTGAAGTGATGTGTGGGTTGAAGAGATTGGAAGAAAGTACACAGCCGCGAGGCACTGTCTTGTACCAAGATCACCCTACCTACCGCCCAACAGGGAGCAGCAACACCTCTAACATATGCGCTGTGCGCATTCCTCTAGGCGCTGTCAGTTGTGCGAACTGCGCCACGAAGGCAACATGGTGGTTCGCCCTTGTCTTGTGGTTAGCGGCAAGGCGGGGGGCAAGGCAGCCTGCAGTATCACAGCCACATGGCGAGATCGGGCTTCAGGTGTCGCCCCTGGGTACCTGATTGTCGGGACATTCTAGAAGAGAAAGAATCAACAAGAGAGGCAATTCAATATGGGGATAAGTCGCCACCTTATATCATCACGATTGCAATGTTGCTCAGGTTGCCTCTCATGGATCTCAATGCCCGATTTCGATTTCAAGTTGAAATCCAAGCCGGCCTTGGCTCGGCTTATTCCCCCTGGTGACATGCACAGCCCGCCATCCAATCGATGGCATGCATAAGACCCATGATCTTCGCCTACCCTCTAGCCGTCTCAGGCACCTCAGGCACTCACAAGGCATTCAGGCACAGGTCTCATCTACGTCTCATGGCTAATCTGAAGCATTCCTTACTTGCCTACCCCAGAAAAGGGTCGCGGCCATAGTGTAGTGCAGGTAAACAGAGCCGCAGCCTAACCGCCAGACTTACCAACAGAGCCGCAAACAATAATATGCAAATGTATCTGTAGCAACAGAGCCCCTCTCTCAAGGTAGTCAGCATTGGCGTGCCATGTCCTGGCATATCCATCACATCTGTCGCAAATGACAATGCTCTTTCGTCCAAGGCATTGAAAACACGGGGCAGGCTCGGTGAGGCTTCTTAGGAGGTCATCTCCACCGCCAAGTAAGCGGCCAAAGGGGTGACAAAGAGCCTTGGATACGGCGGCGTGATGTTCTTGTCTGAGCCCAGGGTGGATCGAGAAGGTCAGTTCTCTCAAAAAGACATCCCCCCGGTCCTAATTTCAACCCCTAGCAAAAAGAGTGAAAGAAAACAAAGAGAGTTTTGCGCGAATAATCAAACACTCCAAATTCCCTGACATGGTCACCTTTGACCGTGATACGGCGAGACCGTTCCCGCCTCGGGTCTAGTTGAGGGCTTTTCGAGGTGAGCACGGTGAGCAAAGCAGTCCCCTTGTTCAACAAACCCCCAAAACATTCCACTTGCAACGTGTTGTGACGCCATGACGACCCGAGTCGAGGCCATCTCAGCGCCCGCCTGTCTCGTGATATCCTGGGCAGTGTCAGTGAGTTTCGGCGGCGGCCCTTGGACCCTCGTTTGGCCCGCGACCATCGGGTCCAACCGGGCGGCCATCATGCCTCCATTCCGAACCCTACACCGTGGTGATGCTGCTTCTGGTCCTTCTAGCGAGCTTCTAGGGCCATTCCAGCCCGTGCTGTCCTCTCCACACCGGGAGGTGAGCTTGCCTTGCCCACACGAGACGCTTCGATAACCGGTTCCCAGGCCTCCCCATTTGTTGGTCACTACCAGGGCACCCTAGCCATATCCAAGGGGGTAAACAGAGGAGGCCTCGCGTCCGCCGAAGAATGGATGGGGGGTTCAAGGGTTCAAGGGTTTGAGGCTGTCAAGGATTCCGTATTGATTCGTGGAGGACGCTGAGTGAGCTCGATGCAGAATCTTGGTGATAATGAATCAAGAGAAATGCTAATGCTGGGGCGGGACAGGGAAGGACCGGATCGGCAGCTGAGATCCGGACGAGTCTCGTTCAGTCTTGGACTTGGGTCCCCGTTTCATGCGAGCTAGACTAAGATATTGTGGGATTGGTCCACCGGGGAAGGGACCAGAGTGCCCGTTCCAGCAGGGTAACGATTTAGTAACGATTTCGATGCGTGCACCTGTAAGATCACCAAGATGCCGCTGTTGGCGGGGGGTCATCGGGTTGGGTCGAGATTGGGCTGGAGGATGGGGAAAGGGAAGGGTAAAAGAAGTTTTTACTCCCGAGGTTGGGAATTGCGATGTGCGGTTTTTCTGAGAGAATCTGTTGTTGCTTGGACTAACACCATGGCCGCCAAGATGTTCTAGGTGTCAACAAAAGGGTACACGACGGGATCGAGGTCAGCTCTTCCCTGCTAATTGCATTGTTGCTCCAGACCGGCATCTCCGCGTAAGCGGGCAGGGCAAGCCCAGTACGTCACTCTGCCGCTATTCCCACCGAGCGTGCAGAGAGAAGAGAGGCAAGTGTGCAGAGCAATCAGGAAGTCTCGGCACCGGTGAGAAAGGGGGATCGCTGTTTTACAAGAATATTGTAAGCTCGCCGCCGCAATCGGGGAGCAAATGGTTGGACGAGGTTGTCAAAAAGTGTGGCGGTGTTGGCGCGGGTAGGTAGGGAACGGGCCTTGATAGTGCGTGCTCCTTCAAGAGAAGCGTCTCGACCGCCACCACGCCCGTGAACGGCCTGACAAGTCGTATCAGATGGCCGGAAGGGGAACGTTTACCCCAGGATTGCCGTTGCAATGGGACGTCGACTACTGGAAGGTTCTGAATAGTGGCATGCTCCATCATCTAAATCTGTCGGGAAACGGATGTGTCATGGATCCATTGTCATCATGTAAGTGTAAGAGTGAAGCAGGTACCTCGAATAACTTGGGGTTCTCGTAACGTGAGACACATCCTCTGTCACTCTGTTTGGTAAGTCATTGGCAAGCTTGTTGTCGCTGCCGCTGTCCATGATCTAATGCACCCATCCATCCATCCATCCTGCTTGACCGGCATCTCCAGCCCAAGCCCAAGCCAAGCTCCAGTCCAATTGCAGCCCAGCAAACGATGCCCATCACCACTAATGTGTCGAGCGTCAGTGCTCACCTACCTACCTCTCCGCTCTTCTCACTGCAGAAACGCTCACAGACCAGCCAGCCCAGCCCTGAGGTGGACAGTGACCGAAGAACCTGGTTCCAGGTGACGCTGTCACTTTACAAGACGCTGAATGGCTTCTCCAGTTTGGACAGAATCCAAGTGGCACTTGACGGAGCAACGTGAGGTACCAAAACGTTGCCTGCCTCAAACTCGCGCCGCCGTCCCCGGCCGCCGGACCCCCGTCCCACCCCCGAATTTTTTTGGTGTGCGACCCGACGCCATTTTGCACTTATATCCAATCCCCCTTTCAACATCCCCATCGTGTTTTCTCCCCTCTTCTTCCTCTTCTTCCTTGAGCTCATCCCCCATCATCGTCTCTCCTCCCCTTGCTTTCCTCCATCCTTTTCCCCCCTCTCCCTGGCAAGAAAGTCACCTCTTGTCTGCATGCGCTGAACCAGCTGCTTCCCAACCGTGCAAGCACCATCTTATCTAAACAACATCTCTGGCACTCGAGATACGCGAGACCAGATTTCAATACATACACCGACCCTCTCTCCTCCACAACTCTTCTCTTGATCTATCGCCATCATGTCCTTCGGTGGTCGCAAGTTCTCCATTAACCGCCATACTGGCGCTCCCAAGACCCTCGCTCGTCGCTTTAGCATGGGCGAGCCGTCGACAAACGGTAAGCTTGCCTGCCCTGCCTTGTCTCTTGTTGTCGGTGTGGCTTTTCGCCGCCTCTTTCCCCCGCACGAGAGCTTCCCCTCTCTTGTGAAGCTCTCATTTTGCCCCTCTATGTCCTTCTGGCCGACTTGAACGGTTGCGCGTCGTGACTGCCCGGGCATCATGACTTGATCGCATGAGCTCAGCTTTCGCGTGTCGTCAAAACCCTCACCGTTTTCTCTCACCTCCCTCACCTCACATCCTTCACCGTCCCGCCCTTTCAGGCTGGGCGCCACCTTGGCTGGGGCGTCACCTTCCCCTCCCTCTTCCCTACCCCTGCACCTTCCGACCCTGGCAAGGCCCGCTCTGCGAACCCCTCCAGCTCCGCCCTACCCAGCTGCACCACCGAGCTTGGCTGCAGCGGGAGCTATCCCTCCACAACGTCATTGTCAGACCCTGAAGTTGACGGACAACAACAACACAATGGGCAACAATACATATCCAATTCATGAATACTGACTTTTTAGCAGAGTTCCAGTCCAAGGTTCATCGTCAGTTCCGTAATGCCCACGAGGGTCACATGCCCCATGCCGGCCTCGACGCTAGCCGATCATCCACCGGTGTCATCTGGTGCACAGAGCGAGCCTCCGAGTATGGCTACCTCGAGGAGCCCGAACTCTGGGCCAACCTCGGTCAGGGTGCCCCTGAGGTTGAGGATGACATCCAGGGCTGCTTCCCCCGACCCGAGTCCATCAACATCTCCATGGCCGGCCGAGAGTACGGTCCCACAGCGGGTATCAAGCCCCTGAGAGAAGCTGTGGCCAAGCTCTACAACCACATGCACCGTCAGGGCAAGGACAGCCAGTACACCTGGGAGAACGTTGCCATTGTTCCCGGTGGCCGTGCTGGTCTCATCCGAATTGCCGCTGTTCTCGGAAACTCGTACCTTTCCTTCTTCTTGCCTGACTACACGGCCTACAATGAGATGCTGAGTCTCTTCAAGAACGTGAGTTTCGTCCGGGTCTACCAAATGCAGCAGAGCCGCAATCTGACCGATCATACCTAGTTCGCTTCCATCCCTGTCCCTCTGTCTGAAGAGGATGGATATCATATCCACCCCGATAAGATTGCTGAGGAAATTGCCCGTGGTACCTCGGTCATCCTGACCTCGAACCCTCGCAACCCTACCGGCCGTGTCGTTGCCAACCCCGAGCTTGCCGAGATTCAGGACATTTGCCGTGGCCGTGCCACCTTCATCAGCGACGAGTTCTACTCTGGTTACAACTACACCAGCAACTGTGATGGTACCACCATCTCTGCTGCCGAGAACATCGAGGACGTCGATGAGGATGATGTTCTCATCATTGACGGTCTCACTAAGCGCTTCCGACTTCCCGGATGGCGAATTGCTTGGATCCTGGGTCCCAAGGGTGAGTTTCTTATGCAACCGAAAGAGTCATGCAGTGCTAACTTTGCCTCGCAGAATACATCAACGCGTATGTTACGAATGAGTCTACAGGCGAGATTATGGTTTGCTAATAGTATTTAGTATCGGCTCTTGCGGTAGTTACCTCGATGGTGGTGCAAGCCACCCCTTCCAGGAGGCGGCCATTCCCATGCTCGAGCCCGAGGTTGTGCAGAACGAGATGGTTCACCTCCAGGCTCACTTCCGAGTAAGTTTGGGTGGCAACCAATGTGAACAGCGTCTCGCTAACTATTGTCTAGGACAAGCGTGACTACGTTGTGCGACGCCTCCGCGAGATGGGTTTCGTCATCAAGTACGTGCCCGACTCGACCTTTTACCTGTAAGTTGTCTTGTCTCGGTTGAAGTTGTTTACGTGGAACTAAGTGTTGGTTAGCTGGCTTAACCTGGAGGGTCTCCCCGAGTCGATTGCGGACGGCCTCAACTTCTTCCAGGCTTGTCTGGAGGAGAAGGTGATTGTGGTTCCTGGTATCTTCTTCGACCTGAACCCCTCGCGCCGCCGTGACCTGTTTGACAGCCCTTGCCACCACTTTGTGCGTCTGTCATATGGTCCTAGAATGGATGTGCTCAAGATGGGCATGGATGCTATTGAGCGTGTTGTCCACAAGTAAGTTGCTGCCATCTAATGTATGTGTCATGAGACAAGAGCTGACAAACTACTCAGGCACCGCAAGTCTACTTAGACGGTGTGTCATGGATGGAGTGCATTATGGAATGGCCGTTGTGTGTGACATTTGAGGCGGTCGTGCTCTTGTGTCACTGTCGATGAGTCAAAGCTGGGTGCACAAGGAGGAGTGGATGGGGAGGGGAGTCTTTATAGACAAACTCTGGAGTGACCCCATAGGAAAGCTACACTCAGGCATGCCCTGTGGATTGGCATTTTCACTTACCTACCTGCTATGCCAGGATTGGGCAGTCGGACCGTCACATTACATTAGCTGACGGTGCTTGTTTCAGTGTTGGGTGGCGTTTGCATAGCAAGCCCTGTAGAGGCCTGGATTTGATGAATTTGAACCGACAATTTCCATTGCTACTGTATCCTCTGGATACTGTATCCATTATCATTATCATGTTCATGACCATCCCACACCGAGGCCATATGTGCAGGTATGCCACCGCATGTCTGCATCTATCACGCCTTATTTCACCCCAGGTTCCTTTGCTTCTGCTACATCTCGTCATCGCCCCTGCTCCCGCAGATGCCTGCATCAAATCCCCAATTGCAATGAACCTGCGCCTATCACGATCCTCAACAAACCCCCAGGGTCTCGATGGCATCATCGGATCCCGCGGCGGAGATCTGACCACCCGCCATCCTTCAGCGCCTGCAGTTCCGATCTCCCCTTTGAAAGAAGCAAGAACCTGCCCGTTTTGGTCTCAAAGCGGCTACTGCTCCATTCCTCATTCCGCATCCCCCGCATGGTCAAATCTATAATAAGACAAGGATATTATTACAAGGCTCTTTGTTGGAGATCGGTGGTTGTTGTTGTTGTTGTGTAATCGCCCTTTGTTCCCTTTTAGTTAGCGGGCCGCAAGATGGAGACTTGTGAGTGGCTGGTTCCAACTCCATCTCTCACTTTCTTCACCTTTCCATCAAGCTCCGCCGTAATTACTACTACAACCTTGGACCTTTTCTCTGCCAAGGTGGTGCAACTTTTTCTTGTGCCTTGTTGTCAAAAAGTGCGAGAAGAGACAAGGGGGCTGTGTCTTCTTTTTGAGTTTATGACTATACGGCCGACTAGTTACTCACACTTGAAGTCGGCAGTTGAGGCTTACCGCGGCTATTGAGATCAGCAAATCTTGAAGAGCATATACAACTACAACGACACTCGCAAGCCATGCTCACGCGGCTTCCACGCCTTGCTTTCACACGCCTCTACAGCACTATTCCACCATCATCTTCAAAGCCTTCACAGGCATCTACTACAGGCAACAACATGTCTGAGTCTACTCCAGAGGACAAGAACAATAAGCAGCAGCCCCTTCCACTCCCGGCGCCCGAGCAAGACACCGCCGCCGCCGCCGTCAGGGGCGATGGCGTGACGGCGCTACGCGTGGGTGAGTCCGTCCGGCTCGACGCGCTGGGCCCGCTCGTGGTCAACGCCGACGGGTCGATGGGGAGGGTTGGTAATTGGGCTGGCATGACTGAGGGGGAGAGGGAGGCCACGCTGAGGTTGTTGGGGAGGAGGAATAAGCAGCGTCTAGAGGCTCTCAAGGCGAAGAAGGCTGAGGAGGAGAAGCAGAAGGGGGAGTAAGAGGCTGGGTAGATAAAGGGAAGGGATAGAGTTTGGCGACGAGCCGAGTGTACACTAGGACAGCCTGACACGGCAAAAGGAGACGGCAATGAAAGAGGATAGAGTGGACAAGATCATTCACACAAACACCATGGAGATGCAAATGAAAAGTCTAGATGTGTTGAACATGTTAAAAGAAAAGTGTACGGATCGAAATTATCGTATACCCGTTGATATCATTGCAGACAAAACAAAATGTCCTCCCAGGTTGTCTTCCTGTCATCCCAAACCAGGACCTGTCTCTAGCCCAGCTGCTTTCATCACAGCCGTGTGTTGTCCGTTCATCCACTGAACCATCTCAACCCCCCCTTGCCGAGCCTCACATGTTTTTATATCTTGTATGTCCGTCTGTCTTGGGCAGCCTTCATGGCCAACCTCTGGCACACCTCTCCACGCACAGATACTCCTTATAGATTTCCCCCCTCCCCAGACCAAGCAAGGTCTTGCGCAATATTCAAATCAAACGCCACCACCCCATCCACTTGATGCAACCCAGACAGAAGAACGCCGCCGGCCTCCCGAGATCCGCATCACACATGTTTCCCGTAAGCTGTTCGTTGCGCCGCACCGAGAGTTGTGTGTCGCTTGTCTTGTTGTTGTTTCAAGATTGGATTACCGTGTCTCCTCCTTGACGGGTGAGTCGGATTTTGAGTCGGACTTGCTCTTGTCGCCGCCAGTCTTGGAGGCGGCAAACTCCTTCCACAGGGTGACGATCTCGTCGTTGCCCTCATTCTTCTCGACGAGGAGGTTCTTGAGCCACTTATTCTCCATCTCGAGCTGCTGCACCTTGCTCTCGAGGGAGGTGACCTTCTCCGACATCTCCTTGGCCGACTTCTCGAGGGCCTGCTCACGCTGCTTCTTCTTAATGCGGAAGCGGGCACTGGCGGCAGTGTTTCGCCTTCTCTTGTCCTCCTCGGCAGCCTGGCGGGAGGCTTCCTCGAAGTTCAGAGAGCGGCCCGCGCCGGGACCACTCTCAGACTTGCGCTTCTCAGCGGACTGGGGTGCGGGTTGCTGGCCATAATGGGCAGGCTGTTGCTGCTGCTGCTGCTGGGGGACGGGTTGATAGGCGGTGGAAGGGTTAGGCTGCATAGCCTGGAAGTTCTGAGCACCATCCGCGAAGCCATTCAAGGGGGTCGACGGATAGGCGCTGGTAAACTCGGGGAAGCTAAAGTCACCTGCCATCGTTCAATGGTCAGTCCAAGTGGGAACAAATAGTCAAATGTCATGACCAGAGGCAGAGGAGAAAAAGATAGTAGGTAGACATGGACGATTGAAGAATAGTTGATGTTGAAGCAGAGGCCATGAGGCCTGGGGAAGAGGCCTTGCCAACTTGGGAAGGGACGGGTGAGTTGCAGGGGTGAGAGGCGATGTCGTGATCGGTGTCGGCAGATCACGAGATATTGCACCATAGACACCATCGCCCGCCCAGCCACTGAGATCAAGTTTGACCCCCCAGAGGCGGGCCACCCTCGAGCAGGCCTGCATCTGGAGGAGACAACTCTGTCCCAATGACAAAAGGGCGCCATGCACACAAGGCGACAGGGTAGATTCAGAGGAGGTGGGGGTTTGGTCCTTTAGTGAAGCGGTCGAGGCGCTGCTCGTTGCCCATCAGGGACCAGCATGAGATGTATCATTCTCGCCCATCCGCTTGGATCGTGGCCATGCAATCTTGCCGAGGTGATAGAGGAGAGTTGCAGATTTGAGATGAGAGAACGGGGAAACAGACGGGTTTCTGGCCAGTTCATTCTCATTTCAGTTGCAGAAATATTGAAACGACAATATCTCTGCTAACCTTGATGAAAAATCATGTCCGTAACTCGCTCGCTGTGCCTCACTCTCACCCCCAGCCTGGCAACCTCTCACTCCCCTCCCTCGGCAGTTGTCCCCCAATCCTCCGGGAATTGAATCTCGACACAAAACGTAGATGGTTAAACTCACCCTGAATGAAATCAAAGTTGGAGAGATCACCCACGACAGAGGGAGCCGGGGTCATGCTGTCCGAGGGCGAAGTGCTCGGGGGAGCCTCCATGTCAGTCTTGACGGGATGGGCCTGGTAGTCGGTGTTCTGGCCAGTCTCAAAGTCGAAGAACTGGGTGTTGGTGAACAGAGCAAGGTCCTCCTCCATGTTGAAGGGTTCGTCGTTGGAGGTCTCCTGGCGGTTGATGGCATTGAGGTCGCGGAGATACTGCGACACATTGGGGCCGCGACGGCCGTTGTAGTTGGACATTTTGACTGATGTGTCTGGTTGGACCTTGGAACAAATAAAAAAGAAAGTGTCGAACAAAGATTCCTCCTCTTGCTCAGATGAAAGGCGTCGAGTTGTTGTTGTTGTTGTCCAAGATTGATTTCGAGGCCCGAAAGCGGCTCACTCACTCAGAAAAATAAATAGCGAGGGAGCGGGGTTTGTGCGGGCTTGCGGGACAAATTTGTCGGGGCCTGGCCTTCTGGTGACTCAATGAATATCGGCCAAGAGGCTTGCTGTCGGCGTCGAGTGTTGTCGTCGTCGATGTCCTGGTGGTCGAAAGTCTATTTTCTCGCTGGGCGTCTGTCTCCTTCGAGGTCAAAAGAAGAAGGAGAAGTCAGTCTCGAATGTTGGGGGAGGAAGTGGAGGAAGAAGGAAACGTCGACGAACGGAACGAGTGCTTTGGGCTTCTGGGGCGGCGGGCAAGGTTGGTTTTGCTCAAAGTGGACGCCTCTGGCGAGGCCGATTGCCGCCGAAGCCACCTACTGCACCAGGTGCCAGTGGGTTTAGCGGATGGAGTGGGCAGAGTGGGTAGTGGGCAGTGAGCAGCACGCGGCGACTGGACAGAGAGAGAACAGTATGTGGGATGGGTGGCCACGGTGGTGCGCCTGGACAGGTATAGCGGCCCATTGTAACGAGGTGGCCCTGTAATGGACTCTCTCATCTTTCCGCGTCGTGGGCAGCCTGGACCTTGGCAATCCTGGCATCCCATCCATCCATCCATCCATCCATTCCATCATCCTTGGATCCAGGGAAAAGGTCTAGATCCCAGGCACCTGGGATGGCATCTCTTGTCCATCTATCTCATGTTGTTCACTCAATCGTTCTTTCATCTTTACATCTACAAACTCAAACTTTTTCGTCAATGACGGCTCAATACCTTTTCCCCTTTCATGCTTCAATACCCCTCAGCGCAACAAAGGCACCTCAGAGTTGCAGCCGCTGCTTACAAACCCGAGTACCTGGGGTTGCTTAACAATCACACATGAGAGCGCCGTCATGGATTTCCCCTCTCAGAGGCTCACGCTGGATCCTCCCCCCACGTCAAACGGCACCACACCCAACCCAAACCCATGAACAAACCGGGACCCTGCGTTGGGATGCTCACACACGCCGACTCACTTGAACTCCCCGCCCCCTGTCGCTTGTCTGCAGATTTTGATGCCGTCCTGGATCTGGAGAGTGGGCGCGCGTGGGTTCTCTTCTCACTTTATTTCGCGGGTAACCTCTCCGTCATGCTGGGGGATCCAGAGCTGTCACCACAATATGCACCAATCTCTCGATTCGTATGAGTGATTATCCCGTACGAGGTCATGCCAGGTCATTCACTCCAACCTAGTCTCTCTCTGTCCGTTCGTCCTCGGAGTTCGTCCGTGGTTTGGGAAAGACGACAGCACTCCACTCACCTCATACTACTACCACGTACGCGCAGCAGTAGCACGCTGTCAGAAGAGAACATCCCAGCATTTACAACCGCGCAGAGCTCGGCACACCAGCATGGGAAACAAAACTCGGCAAAGCGTTCAGGGTCGCGTGAAGCTAGCGTTAGCCACGCGGAAAGTGGGAGCACAGGCACAGTCAGCCAGCCAATGCTCTCAGCCAACAAGGGCCGCCTTCTCCCTTCAGCTCTCCCAGCACAGTGGCAAAACCGGGCGCCTTCGGGGAGTTCGTTCACTTCCAAGACGAATCAACCTGACTCTAACTGTATTGTTCCAAGTATGACGCCCAGGACATCCTAGTGTCCGGCACCGGAAACCTCCAAGTCGGTGAATGAATATCGCGCACACAACTTTGATTTTCCTGTTCCCTGCAAAGAAAAACTCTGCCCGGACCGAAAAGTCATGGAGTAGGAAGGCATACGCAAACATCCTACGACGCTTCAATGTCAAAAGACAAAGTAGTTCGAGGATCTGCATCCCTTCAAGACTGGCAGCAACTGGGGACATCCACCACATCGGGTGCAACATGACACGGTACCGTTCGCCGTTCAAGAGACTCCCCGAAGATTCACTCACATCTGCGTCCCACTCAGTGAATCCATAATTAACGGCTTTTGGTCATTCCAACGGATCCCACGCCGTCAGTTCGTGACACTCTGAGACATCCGTCAACGAAGCCCCTGTCTTCTCACTCCATGCACATGCGATCCAGCCTCAAAGACACCCTCGTGCGCTTTTGCGGCTGATCTTAGCCCATTGGGCTAGGCACAGTGGAGGTCATTCCCTGTATGCGCGTGGGGAGTCTGCCAGCCGCAAGAGCCCTGTTCATCTTGGTTGCTTGTGGTTTGGAGGTGATGAAGAGACGACATTATCAAACAAGTCTCCACGAGCCAATCCCCGTCCTCACCACCCACAAATCCCGCCCATTTTCCGAACTCCCCGTCAAATTGGGGCCCCAGCATCTCTCCTGTGGAATCATTCTCCAGAAGCAAGTCTCCCCGGTGTCTCGCTTGTCTGCGGCCCCAGCTCCTTGGAATTTGCCATGACACATCTCATTCAAGGAGCCATGTGTGCCATGGAGCTTGAGCTCCGTTTTCTAGACCGTGTGTCGTTCCGAGGCACACGCTCACACAGCTTCAATAGCTCCCACAGCTTTCCACCCACACACACACTCTTTATTCTTGACCCTACAAATGCGACCCTTTGCCCTTGATGGTCCTCGCGCGCGCATCTGCCGGTTGGATCTGCAACCTCGACGAGGAAACGTCATACCCCCTGTCTCTGTGCTACGTGGGGGCTTCCAGAGTAAATCCGAGTTGTACGCGGAAATCAATTCCCTCCATGGCCTGCCGTGTCGTCAGTAGTTTGCCTCACCATCTCGGGATCATCATGAGTGGCATCGTAGGGTTTCTGGACCCTGAGGCCCAAGCGCCCTCCTCTTAAGCTTTCCATCCCTTGTCCCGTTGGGCTCAGCCAGTCTCGTGTCTTTCAATTCATTCAGGCTAGTCTGGGAATACCATCCCTTGACGGTGGAGTTAGAACAAAGCTGGCCGTGTCTCGAAGAACAAGGCACCATAGGCCCTGGACCAATCGAAGGAGAATGGCCGCATCTCCGAGTCAGCTCATGCCCACGTCCGAGTCGACCCATCGTTAGAGCCGAGATGGCCCTGTCCCCTTTTGAGAGGCTGCGATCCCGATGACAAGCGGAGGATAAACTCCAGAGAATCGTACATCGGTGTCAGTCCATTGGCTGGGCTTTTGATGAGGCACCCGTGTGCATTGCTGTAGAACGAACTTCCAGACGTTGTTCCCAGTTTCGGGGAGTACACTGGGAGCGTAAAGGCACGTGAATTGTCACATGACTGAATGGGGACAATTCCCATTTGAGGCACTAGATGGCCCGTGCGCATAAGATGGCCATCATTGGCAAGCCTTGCGACGCGACTGAATGAATGTGTCGCGACTCATCAAAGCATCGATATTTGTTCATTTGCAGGATCTTGGAAATTGACCATCACGCCTAATCTCCAGTCTGGGCCAGCGGGGCAGTCTTGCTGTTTTGTCTAACCTCTTAACCTTGCCTGCGACGCATTGTGGTTGTTCATGCTTGTTAAGTAACCGGGCCTCTAAAACAACAAACAACAATGGCCCGCTTCTCAGTCCCAACAACGGCCAGACTACCGTCGTCACTTCGTGTCGATGCGTCAAATCCGGCTGTGTTAAAGAGTCTCAATCGCCTGTCACGAGAGTCGCTCATATCTCTTGCCCTGGACTGGCTCGACGATGGGAGCCTTGCAAATGCCATTCCCTACATCGAGAGGAGAGACGAAGATGAGGATGAGGAAACCGACGACATATACCCCCCTTGCCGGTCTATCGACGAACTGCAGCAACTTTACTTGGACATGCAACAACAAAAAGGGTCAAAACGCGATGTGATTAACCGGATCCTGGAAGGAGACTGGAGGCTGGGTCTCACGCTATATCAGCTGGCAATGGCAGATTTGGCCTTCTTTGAACAGAATCCTACTTCTCAGAAATGGTCGGCCTATCAGATCCTACCTCTCAGGCAACCCTCACAAAACGCCGACGAGGAGGAAGTCCTGAAAGTTGATCGAGAGAGCCTTAAGATTCCCCGATTTCACCCTTCAACATTTCTACAGAACCTTCAATCCCAGGTGTTACCCGACGTCAAAGCACATTATCACTTTCACCGGCCTAGAGATCTGCCCGTCTTACTCTTACGGATTTTTGTTATTGATTCCCCCTACAACACTGACTTTGCTTTGTCAAGTCGGAATTCTTCAGGGACGGCTGCCAATTTCGACTCTTCCAGGACTGTGTATATTGCCTTCCCGGATGGCTCGCCCGCGCTGTACATAACGAAGTCTCAGGCTACTGGTCCAATTGGATTTGGAGAGTCCAAAAGCTTACAGAGTTTAATCGTGGATGGTGTCCCTAAGGCCCTCTCACGACCTCGCGAACGATACACGCTCAAGGCTGGCAACCTGACAAGCAAAAACCTGGACGCTCTGCTAGAGAAGAAGGGGTCTGGGCGCACCAATGCTGCGGGAGGTGGCTGGAGCATCTATGCCGATGAAACCAACAAAATATCTCCCTTGGATACCGTTCTTCCAACTCCTCCACTCTCCAGAGAATCATCATCTTCCAGTCTAA
This sequence comes from Fusarium sp. NRRL 66088, assembly GCA_013186415.1. NCBI lineage: Eukaryota > Fungi > Ascomycota > Sordariomycetes > Hypocreales > Nectriaceae > Fusarium > Fusarium sp. NRRL 66088. The sequence goes on from JABCKD010000133.1 coordinate 19,086, forward strand.
GCCAGAAACGGGGAGCTCAGTTGACGGAATCTCAGCGGGCTGCGAAAAGAGCGAGGTTAACAGCAAAGGCACGGTTTGGCGACTCGGGCATCGTGACGGACGGAAAGGGCGTGGAGAGAGTGGATATTGTGATACAGGATCCGTTCCCTTTGACAAATACGGACGCGGATGAACCCATGAACGAAGGGGAGGATGACAATGCGGCAACAGGGGCTGCAAGCCGTCGACGAAGCAAGATTGATGCCGTTATTCGGGAAGCCAACGCCGGCGACGATGACGCGAGAAAAGACGGGGGAAACTCGGACCGATGGACACCAACGATCAAGATAACGTTTAACGGCTCCCATGTGTGGGCTGGTGTACGGCAACTGGTTGAGGCGGGGATAGTGGATGGCGAAAGAATGCCGGGGTGGATGACGGGAGAAGAAGGCGTGACGACAGGGCTTGTAAGGCATGGCAGGATACGGGGACACAAAGGCTCGGGTATGTGACGAATTGACGGAGGGTTTTTGGATCTATAACGGCGCATGGTCTATGTCTTTTTCTATCGTTGATACCCCGCGACGGAACAGGCTCCCGTCTAATTCCTAGTTGTCTTCAAGTCCGAATACCGTCACGGTGTTTCGCCAGGCGGCCTCGCAAACCTCCTCAACACTAACCTCCTTGATACCAGCAATGATCTTGGCGATGCGCTCGATGGTACAGGGCTCGTTGCGTCCCTTGACCATGGCGCCCTCTTCCCACTTCTCCTTCTTGACGACCTTGAACCGTTCGGGGACTTCAGGCGCCTTCTTCTGGTTCTTGTTTTTCTGCTTTTGTGGCTTTTGAGCAGGCTCTGGGGCAACAGCAGCTCCATTCTGCTCATTCTCGGCAGCAGGCTTCTTTTCGATTAGGTATTTCCATCCTTCGTGGCTCGGTCGAACCTCACACCAAGGTCCATCCGTCTCAATCATGAGACGGTCAAGGTGGACCTCCTTGACGACAGCGCAGTTCTCGACAGTCTTGAAGCTGCAGCCATTGATGCCAATGTACAGGCCAAGGTCCATGAGCTCTCGCATCTCCTCTGCTGTACCAGTGAAGCTATGCACCACACCACCTTTCTCCAGTCTCTCGAGCTTCTCTCCAAAGGCATCCTTCAGCAGACGGACAAAGTCAGCATGAGCGGCGCGCGAATGCAGGAACAGCGGAAGCTGGGGCGTTATCGAGGCAGCCACCTTGAGCTGGGCGGCAAAGGAGTGCAGCTGGATGGTCTTGGAGCAGTAGTGCAGACGATCATAGTCGAGACCAAACTCGCCCATAGCGACGAGGCTCTTCTTGCCCGAAGCCTGAGCTTCGGTCACGAGTGACGTCAGGTCCGCGACGAGCTTCTCCGTCTTTGTTGAGCAGGGAGGATGCTCCTCCGAGACTGGGGCTGAGGGGTCGGGATTGCATGGCAGCGTGTGCTCGGACTCGTGGGAGGGACCGGCTTCACTGAAGACTGCGCTGCTGCAAGGATGGATACCTGCAGTTCCATAAACGGAACCAGCTGCAGGTCATGGTTAGATCTATTCTACACATCATCAAGTTGAGGGAAACTCACGATACTCTTCAGCGAGTTTGAGGGCATCTCGGGAGTTACCCAGGTCTGAACCAGTAACTATGAGTTTCGTGCAGCCAACTTCATGAGCTCTGCCGATAACAGCGGTGAGATCATCAGGATGTCGCTCCTTGCCATGATATCTTCCTCGAAAGATGGGATCGGTGAGATTGATGCCAATCTACTAGACAGTTGTCATGTGTCAGTGATATCTCGGATTCGGAAATATTCTCAGTGGGGTCGGATATAGGTCAGAGCACACATACATCGATGTATCTGGGTGTGTAGCCGGAGCCGTTCATGGGCTCAGGCGGTGAAGCTGCTGAAGCCATGGTGCGAAACCTTGACGGCGAAAAGGCGGAGTAAGAAAATGTCTTGGATAGAGGTTGAAAACGAAGAAGAATGCGTCTTGATATCATGGACTCGACTCGAACGTAGTCTCGACTCTGAAGGTTGAGTCACTCGAAACCCTACAACTGTACCCTCAGGTATTCCTTCTGTCTTTCCTTTCTAGGACGTGAAAAAAGGCACAGCAGCTGTTGCCTGGTCTGGTTCCGTTGCACGACGTTTATTGGCTGCTTGACCTTTCTCTCTAACGCTGCTTTCGTCTCAAGGTCTCACTCATCCTCCCGTCAACGCTGTTGGCGGCCGTCCGAGCTCAGTCACGGCTTACGAGAGGTTAACGCGCTTCTATACCCCACTCTTTTTTTCAATTAATAATGTGCATGACGCCACGTGACTTCGCGCGCCAGTGTCTTACCCCCCATCGGAACCCCACCACCACTCCGGCAACGCGCAGGGGAACCAGGGGGGGGACATTCAGGTCCCCGCGACATCGGAGAGCCATGATGGATAGATCATGCTTCCAAGACGTAGAAATGCATGAAATAGTGGAATATGAATACCTCACCGTCTCAGCTGCCGCCGGATGAGCCCGATTGATCCTTGTTTTGAACGGAAATCGACGGACTTAATCGGGCGTCTCGGGCTGTCGCCAGGCGTTCCATTGTTGTACCTGACTGGGGCGTTGCCTGAGGTTGCAGGGCGGGGCGTTCTTAATAGGTTGCTTCCGGCTGCGACGCCTGTCATTCATTCATTCATTGTTTGTCGCGCTAAGAAAAGTTGGTGCCGCGTCCGGGCAGTCTCCAAGACGCGCCTTCCCTTAAAACCTCCCTCGACCTCCACGCCAATTTTGCATCCCCCATTTCCTCGACATACCTACCACAGCAACCGCCAGACTCTGTGATAATCCTTTCATCTCTCCTTTCAAGCGTCACACATCTTTGGACGCTGCTCTCTCTTGTAGCTGCTCCTATAAGCAGGGAAGAGCCTTGCATTAGCTTTGCATCCGATTCATCCCGCCCTCTCCGCCTCCTTCTCCTCCCTCACCCACCGCCATCATGTTCGTCAGAAAGCGCGGTATGTATTGACTTGAATCTAGTCATGATGGATCATGACAGCTGATAATCTCTCAGATGGGCGCCAGGAGCGCGTCCAGTTCGACAAGATCACTGCCCGTGTCTCGAGGCTCTGTTACGGCCTTGACATGGACCACGTTGACCCTGTTGCCATTACCCAGAAGGTCATCTCGGGTGTCTACGGTGGTGTCACAACTGTCCAATTGGACGATCTCGTAAGTCTCATCTCCATCATGATTGCTTCTGCAGCCAGCTGACTTGACCTCACAGGCTGCCGAGACTGCTGCGTACATGACCGTCACACATCCCGACTACGCCATCCTGGCGGCCCGCATCGCCGTCTCCAACCTCCACAAGCAAACCAAGAAGCAATGGTCCGCTGTCGTGAGCGACCTCTACCACTATGTCAACCCCAAGAACGACCGGGCGTCACCCATGATCTCCAAAGAAACATATGAGTGCGTCATGCGACACAAGGAGGAGCTTGACTCCGCCATCGTCTATGACCGTGACTTCCAGTACCAATACTTTGGCTTCAAGACTCTTGAGCGATCCTACCTCCTCAAGATTGATGGCAAGATTGTTGAGCGTCCCCAGCACATGATCATGCGTGTGTCTGTCGGCATTTGGGGTGACAATATTGAGCGTGTCCTCGAGACTTACAATCTCATGTCGAGCAAGTTCTTCACTCATGCCTCCCCCACCCTCTTCAATGCGGGTACCCCCCAGCCTCAGCTCTCCTCATGCTTCCTTGTCGACATGAAGGAGGACAGTATTGAGGGTATTTATGATACTCTCAAGACTTGTGCCATGATTTCCAAGATGGCTGGTGGTATTGGCCTGAACGTGCACCGTATCCGTGCCACTGGCTCTTACATCGCTGGTACCAACGGTACCTCCAACGGTGTCACCCCCATGCTTCGTGTCTTCAACAACACTGCCCGATACGTCGATCAGGGTGGCAACAAGCGACCTGGTGCCTTTGCCATCTACCTTGAGCCCTGGCACGCAGATGTCTTTGAGTTCCTTGACCTGCGCAAGAACCACGGCAAGGAGGAGGTCCGCGCTCGCGACCTGTTCCTGGCTCTCTGGATTCCCGATCTCTTCATGAAGCGTGTCGAGAAGAACGGTGACTGGACCCTCATGTGTCCCAACGAGTGTCCCGGTCTCGCCGACTGCTACGGTGAGGAGTTCGAGGCTCTGTACGAGAAGTATGAGAAGGCCGGTAAGGGTCGCAAGACCATGAAGGCCCAGAAGCTCTGGTATGCCATCCTCGAGGCTCAGACCGAGACTGGTAACCCCTTCATGCTCTACAAGGATCACTGCAACCGCAAGAGCAACCAGAAGAACCTGGGTACCATTCGCAGCTCCAACCTTTGCACTGAGATTATCGAGTACTGTGCCCCTGATGAGGTTGCTGTCTGCAACCTTGCCTCTCTCGCCCTTCCCTCTTTCATCAACTATGACGAGGCCTGCTATGACTTCCAGAAGCTGCACGAAGTCACACAGACTGTCGTTCGCAACCTGAACAGGATCATTGATGTGAACCACTACCCCGTTCCCGAAGCTCGCAACAGTAACATGCGACACCGACCCATCGGTGTCGGTGTTCAGGGTCTTGCCGATGCTTTCCTTGCTCTGCGCATGCCGTTCGAGTCTCCCGAGGCTCGAGAGCTCAACAAGCAAATCTTCGAGACTATCTACCACGCTGCCCTTACCGCTTCCGTGCAGCTGGCCAAGGAGGAGGGCCCCTACTCCACCTTCAAGGGCTCTCCTGCCTCTGAGGGCATTCTCCAGTTTGACATGTGGAACGTGAAGCCCTCTGATCTCTGGGACTGGGAGTCTCTCAGGGAGCAGGTCAAGGAGCATGGTATTCGCAACAGTCTGCTGCTTGCCCCCATGCCCACTGCCAGCACCTCGCAGATCCTGGGTAACAATGAGTGCTTCGAGCCTTACACCTCCAACATCTACCAGCGCCGTGTCCTCGCTGGCGAGTTCCAGGTCGTCAACCCCTGGCTGCTCAAGGATCTCGTCGACATGGGCCTATGGTCGGATGCTATGAAGAACCGAATCATTGCCGAGAACGGTTCCATCCAGAACATCCCCAACATTCCCGCCGAGGTCAAGGCTCTCTACAAGACCGTTTGGGAGATTTCCCAGCGCCAGGTCGTCCAGATGGCCGCTGATCGAGGTGCCTTCATTGATCAGTCCCAGTCTCTCAACATCCACATGAAGGACCCCACCATGGGCAAGATCACCAGCATGCACTTTGCCGGTTGGAAGCTCGGTCTGAAGACGGGCATGTACTACCTGCGAACGCAGGCTGCCGCTGCCCCCATTCAGTTCACTGTCGATCAGCAAGCCCTCAAGGTTGCCGACACCAACTCGGCCCAGATCCGACCCCTGAAGAAGCGTGCCCCTCCCGCCGGCTCTAGCTATCTGATCTCATCGCCCTCGTCCTTTTCTGGGGCCTCGCTGAATGGAGGCAGACCTGCCGCCTCTGGCAACCCCCGAGGCCAGGCTTCTACTATCCCCGGCCGGGCACCTTCCATCAAGGCTGACCCCGAGGAGGGTGACAGCCCCAAGGCCCTCGCTACCGAGCCTGCTGAGAAGGTCAAGGAGGAAGAGCTCAGCCTCAAGAAGAGCGAGCAATCTGAGGATCAGGACAAGGATAGCGAGGAGCGTGAGCGGGACATCTACTCTGACGCCGTCCTGCAGTGTAAGTGACCAATGCCTTCTTGGATGAATGATAACGCTAATATGATGATTTACAGGCAGCATTGAGAACCCCGAGTCCTGCGTCATGTGTAGTGGCTAAACAACACGGACTGCTGGCGGAATGTGTGTTAATGACAACTTATCAATGAGATGAAAATGAAGGCATGGTTGGAAGCATGACATGATGGACAGAGAAATGTAATGGATCGGCACTGGGTATTTGCTGGAGTAGGTTGTTGCATGGGTTATCTTGCGAGTTGGACTGGTCGGCTCGTTGTGATATTTGTTGTAGTAATGCTTGATTCGCGTCTAGATAGTGAGTATTGATGCTTGCGCGTCACCAAAAAAAAAGATACCATTGAACCTCTGAGCGTTGCTGTGTGATAATTGAGGCTGGCCGACTGGTATCGCGTACCGCCGTGGCTAGCTGTCCGGCAAAGGTGGGCGCCTCGTCAACCCACGAATGTCTGGTAGATTGTAGAGTACGGAGTGATAACCTGGTAGTAGGATATGAAGGTCTGGGGTAAGGCATTGTGTCTTATGGCTTTTCATCTAACCCAGCTCTCGCCGCCTCTATAGCCCCTTACTTTAAGGCTCAGATAGTATCTTTGGCGTTTGCGCTTTGATAGGTATGAACAAAGGTCAAATAGCCGGCATGGTATCGAATTTCATCTGCTTCCTCGACATATCTCTGGGCAAAAGCAATGAGGCTATAGCTAGCTCGGAGTGAAGAGGTATCGGGATCACCGGTGGATGGGAATGGGCAATTTGCCGGCTATCAAAATTGAGAGAGAAAAAACTGAGACAAGCGTCTGTTAGTATCATCCAGGGATACTGGAAGCGATGGTCTCGGCCAGGCCCATCAACGCAAGGTGGATCAAGACCAATGGTGGTTGCAGCACCTTCGAGGCTGGTGCAGAGACGGACTGTGCAAGCTCAGCTGAAGAGGGTGGTGATCCACCGCGGCCTAGCCTTGTGAGTCCCAAGGGCGACCACGGCCCCTTACGTTAGTCCTCCCTTTGGACGCTCAAATTTCCTGTCTAAGACGCTGGGCAGGCACAGGGTCGGCGATGCAGACGGACAGACGACTTGAGCTCAGATCAAGGGGCTCAGCGATCACAGCTGTGCACCAGGAGTTGAGATGAAAAGACCTGCAAGCTGCACACACTAGTGAACCACGAGGTGGCACGGGTCGCGCAGCTGCAGCGTGGGTTGGCTGCATTCAATTTGTGTGACTTTGGAAATGATTGCTTGTTTCAAGAAAGCGTACCAACCTCGCCATCAGAGATCACAGAGGGACAATCTCTCATGCTGCGAGGGAAGCTTGAGTATGGATCTCTTGCAAGGAGCGGGTAAAGAAGGGAGATCGCGAGACACCAGGGAGATTCAGCCACATCGATTACCTGTGTCAGTTGTCCAACTGTCTTGGCGCTTGTGCCTTGATCTCTTGATTTTGGAGGAGCGGTCTAGGATCAGGCGCAGCGACGTGTTCGTCCAATCTTGAAGACCCTGTCAGTCCAAATGGTGACCCTCGAACGCAAAGAGATGAAACGAGTGAGCTGGTAATCAGGCAATGTCTGTTGGCTAACTGAACGGTATTACCGGTCTTCAGACCGTCATCGTGACGGTATGGTAGCATTGTAGATCGAAATCTGGGGAGCCGAGGGTGGTGAGTGACGTTGGATGGAGGCTTGTCTGGTCCAGCTCGACAGGGCCACGTCGGGCTTGGCTTTGGGCGGTCGCAAAACTGATCATGGTCCGATCAATGACATCAAGTCGCACCGGTTAGCCGGACCCCTGGCTCGGTTGGCTTGTGGCTTGAGTGGCTTGAGCGGTGGAGTGGCTAGGTCTCTCCAGAGCCACCCGCAGCCAGCTGAACAAGGGAGCGAACTCAAGGCATTAATTGAGTTTGATGTTGACGAGTGGGACGGTGCGGGCAGATGAGGAGTTGTGTGGGGTTTTCGTTTGATTGACTCGAGCGGAAATCAGCGCATCTTTCTTGGCTTCGGGGAAATGATGCTGTAGACTTTGCTAGAAACCTGATGGAAGGACGAAAGCGAACAACACCAGAGACGGAATGATTGGCAGACCTGGAAAATACGTGTTGATACCCGAAAATCAGGTTCGGTGGGCATCCTGCTGTACCTTGCTTCCGACATCTGTACCTTAGACATGGGGGCACACCACCTCATGAACGAGAATCTTGAATCGAATAAAAAAAGTTCCCCGCGAAAAGATGATTCCGCTTTCCGGTTGCCAGGGAATCAGAGGCTGGCAGGTTGGTCGGTGGTGACCTCAACTTGGTGGCTGCGGTGGTCTAGCAAGGGTGATTGGAGCAGGGGTAATTGACCAATCGGACGAGGCCGTAGGCCCATCGGCCGACGACAACTGACCTCATTGTCGAGGGTTGGACACTTGGAAGGATGGCGCTGGTTTGCTTTTTTCCCTGGTACTGCAAGAAAGATGCCATATCACACGTATTATGGGTGGTTGATGGAGGTGAAAGCCGGGATAAGGTCTAGATTTGAAACGGTGCCACTTGATCGTGATTGCTTGCTTCTTTCCTGATGCTGTGAGTGGTTGCCGTGGTAGATTGTTTCGTTGCTGGGTGGCAGGAGCATGCTGTCGACGACAGGACGAGGGGCAGTGGTCGTCATGTCCGCCGACATTTTTCTTAGCTGTGGCCGTTTTCCGGCTGGGCGTATGGGGTCCTGCCTTGATCACTGGTTTCTATCGAGAGCGTCGTCATTGACGGTTTACCCGAGCGGCTCAGCCAGCCTCTCCAGCTCCAGGTAGACAAGATCTTGTCTCTGCTGAGACTTGCAGCATCGGCCAAATTTGAGGCTACCCGAAGCTTGTCGGTCGGCACTTTTTTCGAAAAAAAAATTTCCCACTTGTTCCAGCTGTGCTGGGACTACAGACGAAACCGGTAAATGGGGGCTTGGAGGGCTTCCGTTGCGGCGTCAAGAGCTAGGAGATCCGTTTTAGCGTCCGGCCGAGAGAATCGTCGGGCTGTGGCCCGTCCATGGTTCCAGCTCCCAATCCCTGGCAGGCGTGATGTGGGTGCCGATGTGGGTAGTGGATGGGCGATCTTAGCGTGGCAGCCCGGGCAGCGGGCAGCAAGAGGCTGCATCCCAGCCTGCCTGCCACGCCTTCCCACCAACCTTCTTTCTTTCCTTTGCGCGGCCTGCCAGCTCGCTCCCTCCTTCTGTCTGGCTGCAGCTTGCTTCCTCGACAACGGGTGCCATTGACGATCTGGCGTCTGCTCCCCGCTGTATTGCCGTAACAGATTGGATCCCGCTTCAACCTGTCAAAAGTCAAACGTCCTAGCCTCCAAACTGAAAACTCTTGGGCATGACAATGCACTGTACAGATACATTGCCTGGGCACCTAATGTAAAACAAACAATGGGACTTACACCACCACCTGACGTGGATGAGTTGTTATCTGGTACCTAGCCTGTTTGGTGGGGCCGTAAATGCTGGCAGGGGTCACCCTCGCCTGCCAGCCATGGTCTGACCTCATGTGTATCGCTCGCAGACGACAACAGCAAGCTCTGTTGAACATATTCTTGCTTGATGTTGCCCTGGTTTTCGGTTTGCGCAGCGAGGCGAATTAGGCAGATGCGAGATTGCTTGGCTCATTGATTCACTCTCGTCATTGATAAGAATCCCCACAGGAAACCACATCAGTGTCAATATGGGGGGCCTCCCGTCGAGGTCTGTCTACAAGCTGGCCGGCTTGTGGAGTTAAGGTACCTCTAGCTCCAGCTGCTGGAGCTTGCTACTAGCGTTGGCCACTCCCGGCCGCCTCCTCAAGATAGGTGCCCACTTGTGACGAGCTTCGAGAGTGAGGTGCATCTGTGCAAGCTCAAGCCGTGCCTTCCTTCCCTGCCAGCACCAAGTAGACCGCCAGTGCCAACCCGGGAACCCCAGTTCACTAGACCGGTTGGCACTTTCCTCGCAGCTGGCAAGCACTGCATGCAAGTGCCCGCCAAGATTCTGGTTGCTACGCTCCCTCCCTCCTTCCCGTCTTTAAAACAACGGCTCCTCCTCGCCCTTCCTCTTGTTCCACCTCTCATCACCAGCCTCGAGAACTTTCTCATTCCTACACCTCCACATCCTCTCACACGCTTCTCCCTTGAGTTCAACTCTCGCACTCTCTCGAGTCCAACGCCTTCGTTTGTGCCCCAGTCACATATCAGTTAGCATCACGGTAAGTCGCTATCCTGCCGCCTCGTCTCTGCATAGCTCCGCTTTTGGTGCTGTTCCCTTCCCGTCATTCTTGCCTCATTTCGGCTTCGTCTTTGTGCTCTCGAGCTGGGGCATCGAGACTGGAGATTGCATTACATGGTGTTCCCACGCCCCATGTTATCCAATTCTCTCTTTCGCTCCTCTCGGCACTTCCATACGCCGTGTGGTACAGACCCCCTGGCCTTGTCTCACGCAAACACCGTCTGCGTTTTTCAGGAGTAGGCCTCCGGACCGCTTGGGTTTTCAAGTGTACAGCTGCTCGCACTGCCGCAGTGATTCACTCATCCCACGTTTATATCCCCTGGCCCAGCTCGTGTTCACATCTCCCTCAATCACACCCACCTTCGTTCACGCCATCTCTCTCGTTAACAAGGTTTCCCTGAACTCAACTAACTCGCCGTCAGACCTCGATATTCCATAGACTTGTCAACAAGCACATTCGTCAAGATGAAGTCCACGATCCTCTCTGTCTTTGGCCTTGCCGCCACCGTTGTTGCCCAGAGCGCCGGTGACCTTCCCCAGTGTGGTGTAAGTTTTGCCTGAGCACCTGGAAGCCTGAACAGTTATTGACCTCTTCTAGCAAACCTGTGCCGGCAACATGATCGGTGCCGAGAAGTCGAAGGAGCTTGGCTGTGACACTGGCGATCTTCAGTGTCTTTGCACTAACCAGAACTTCATCTACGGTCTCCGTGACTGCTCTCGCACTATTTGCGGCGAGGAGCAGGCCGCTCAGGTTCTGGAGTACGGTCTCTCAGTTTGTCGCCGTAAGTTTATCGCCCCTCTCGAGATACACGCATCTGACTGACATTCTTCACAGAGGCTGGTGTTAAGATCACCACCGGCGCTTCTGGCTCCGTTTCCGCCACACCCACTGTTACTGGCATTGTCCGAACCGTCCTCAGCACCATTGTTTCTGGTGACTCCACCATCGTTTCTGCCGTTTCTACCACCAGCGCTGCCGCTAGTGAGACCGAGGATGAGGAGACTGTGTCCACCTACACCAGCGTGTTCACCAACTCTGATGGTGATGTTGTCACCACCACCGGCGAGACCACCATCGGTGCCGCTGCTGCTAAGGTCACCACTTTCACCTCTGACGGCACCGAGATCGTCCGAACCCTAGAGACTGAGACTGCCACCGACGACGAGGACGAGAACCTTACTAGCTTCACCTCTGGCGGCACTAAGATTGTCAGCACCCTGGTGACCAAGACTGCTACTGATGATGAGGAGGCCGAGGTCACCACCTTCACTTCCGATGGCACTGAGGTCGTCCGAACTCTGACCACTAAGACTGTCAAGACCGGTTCCGCCACCGAGACTGAGGATTCCACCGAGACTGGCGAGACCGATGAGTCCAGTGAGACTGGTACTGCCACTGGCACTGGTGAGGCCAGCGAGACCACTAGCACTGGCAACGCTGTACGTATTCCCCTTCCACTGCTCTGATATCAATCACTAACCAAATCGCAGGCTGTTCCCCAGATGACCGCTGCCCCTGCTGGCGTCATTGCCGCCGCCGGTCTTGCCATGCTCCTTCTGTAAATGAGGGATACTGTTGCCTAATGCTTGATGTTTTCACGTTGCACATGTTTGATACATAATTCCCGTCTGTACCTCGATCTTTGGGACCCCGTAACATATTTCCTCAGTACAGGAATTCGGCTTCGGGACGATCTTCGGAAAGGAGAAATGAAAACGAGGTGAATGAACATGACGGATCGGTTTTTGGGAGGCTTTAATGACGCATACGGCTTATCTTTCGTTGTAATGGAAACGAAATGCTAGAGGGAAGGGATCTCGATGTTGAGTGTGACGATGATGAAGGGGCGTTGACTTGGGAGATGACGACGGGAGGCGGCAGACGTTGTGATGCCGTCGCGCAAGACGTGTCATCTCTTAAAGCAACACATGGGTTCTGGGGAGCGTGATACCCGGCCTACGGCCTGACTTCGGTGGAGGATTTTTCTTCTCGCATTCATTGAGAAACATTAATAGATAATCTTTTTGGCCACGATGGTTTCATGATGCTGTGACAGATGACTGGTGTGACTGTGACATGGATGTGAAGGGTTGAGTCTTGAACTGGACTGAGTTAGGGGTGTGACTACACTTGGGACATTAAAGGGGACATGTTTGATTCAAAATAGTCTAAGTGGTTATTCAAGTAGATTCTCATTTAAATACTAGCAGGTTTCTGTGAGCCCGCTGCTCTCCAATTTAAACGCTCGCAGCTTTGATATCATAAACAACAAGTAAAGACGGATAATTTTAAACCCCATACCAACAACGCCTATCCCTATGGGACCTTTCAAGGGCCAGTCTAGTGCAACATGGACTTTCCAATCTCGCTCTCCCAGTCCTTTGCTCGCTCGAAACCGTTGGAGTGGGTTTGGTAGTCGAAGAGGGCCTTGGCCACCTCCTCCTTGGAGGTCAAGACAAAGGGACCGTACTGAACGACAGGCTGGTCGAGAGGGGTGCCAGCAATAAGAGCTATTGCAGATGTCAGTATGAATGAATAATGCGGGATGTTGAATAGGGAATGACATACCTAGTCGCGCAGGCTTGGTCGCGTCAGGGTCAACTTCGAAGTGGACGACGTCGCCCTGGGGCTCAAAGACGATATTGTGGAACTGCTCAACGACTCGGCGCTGGTCATCCTTTCCAACAATCACGTCGCCCTCGAGGGTGTAGGCAAAGGCGTTCCAGTTCTGGGGAAGAGGCTGGGTGATCTTTCCGCCAGGGCGGATCTCAATGTCGAGGATCCAGACGGGGGTATAAGCGAGGTCCTTGACAGAGTCGATGCCGTGGCTCTGGCCGGAAATAACCTTGACCGTCACGCGGTCGTCGTCAACCTTGGCAATGGGGATCTCGGAGGCGCGGAGATCACGGTAGCGAGGCTCGCAGGCCTTGAGGTTGCTGGGCAGATCGACCCACAGCTGAAGACCGACGTTGGTGTCAAAGTTCTGGGCGGGCATCTCACTGTGGACGATTCCCTTGCCCGCAGTCATGAACTGAAGATCACCAGCATGGATGGTGCCCTTGTTACCGGCGAAATCCTCATGGTCGACGCCGCCCTCGAGGAGATAGGTGATGGTCTCCTGGCCTCGGTGGGGACTTTTGGGGTGTTAGTGATGAGACGGGAAGTGGGGGGTTATAGAGGGAAACACATACTGATCAGGGAAACCAGCGCCGGGCTTGATGGAGAAGTGGTCGAGCATGAGAAAAGGCGAGAAGTTTCGCAGCTGAGGAGTACCGATTGAGCGTCGGACGCGGGCACCAGCGCCCTCGGACTGCTCAATGGCGAGGAAGACCTTACGGATGGCTCGAGTGACGGACATTTCTGTGGCGTACAGGTGGTGGTTTGTGTTTGTTTTGTTGTTGTTGGAGATCAAAAAAGCAGCGGGGGCTAGTGTCTTTATAAACTCAAAGGCGACAGTCGCGGTGTCTTGAAGACGATGCTGAAAGAGTACAATGGAAGATAGAGCAACCAAGAGTGAGATGATGATGTTTCGAAAGAGGGTCATGTCCAAGATGGCGGCCGACGAGGGGGTTCTTAAATAGGGTAAATCCAAGAGGGGTAAACGATGAGAAGATGCTTTCCCAAGCAAAGACAAATGCGACGACGGAATAGAAATACGTCGAAGATGCCCGGGGGAGCTCCCATTGTCCAATTGCCCATGGCGATTTCAGACAGTGGGGAAAGAAAAAAGTTGGGAGGTTTGTCACTTTTACATCAGCAGAGACCGTGGGCTTGTGGGTTTTGGTGGGTTTGGTAAGGCTGACCCAATCGTCGGCTAAACAGGCGCCATTACTAAGGGTGACGAGATGGTTGGTGGGCTTCTACATTCCTAGAGCTGAACAAGTTCTTTGGTAAGAATTTTGAGGTTTCTAGGTTTCTAGATTGCATATACAAGTTATTGAGAGTCTCATCTTTTTTGCTCTTTGTGTCAAGTCTAATCAATCATTATGAGGTGTTTTGCGTTGCATCAAAAATCACACTCAAAAGCACCAGGAACGAGCATCACGAACATGCACCAATACCTTGACTTTCATGTCTGAAAGTTCCAAATATAGGTAAATTGATAAATAGACTATATAAATCTTATTGTCGATAAGGTACCTGGGCGACAAAAGCGAGGTAGGTTGCATCAGCCACATCATGACAACAGTGGATACCAACCAACCTACCCATGATGGGGTGGACTCTCTAGCAAACGGCCACAAAGAACGGTGTTCTAGTGCATCATGCATCATGATCTGATTCTCGGCAGCTAATCGATAAGCGGTAGATGAGTTGCATGCTAGGTCCATCATGACAGCTAAATGTATGTGCCCATCATGCGCTCGCTGGTCAGCTTACATCTTGTGCATGGATGATGAAGCGACGGCAAGCACTCTTTAGTCAAGTCTGAGTAGTTGACCCGTACTGTCAGTAACTTATTTCTATTCTTAAAAAGATCTTGAATATCTACAGTAGCTAATTCCCATTCAAGACTCTTACAAACCTTGGTCCTTGGCTAGTCGAATGGGGAAACGGCACCTCTCCCAGTTTCGGACTTTGTCGAGACCAAAGCACAGGGGACTGATAAGACTTGACAAAGGGGCGCAGTTTGTGGCATATGTGACTGTTCCTCTTGCAGGGGACATGACGGCAGATAAAAACAGGGTTTATACCACGATACCGGCATTGGAGTAAAAGCCAGTGCCACATAACGCCGCAGTGCTGGGCCCTGGGCAAGTCCACGTCAGAAATTCTGATCAAGAAAAGCGCTATGCTTGAAGCTTCAGAGTAATCACCTCCTCAGATATACATTACATTCTCCCTCTTGAACAGACCCTTATTACAGCTCCTCCACCTCATCCCCTAGATAACCCATCTCATGGAATAGTCGCAGAGTCTTGGGTGACTGTGGATTACATAGCACCACCCCAACCCCAACAAGATGTTCAGTGACCATCCGATACATGTACTCGGCTTCATCTTCGTATACAGACATTTCAATCTCCATCAGGTGCAACGTCCCAGCCTCCACATCATCCAGCTTGGCCTTGCGACCCAGTATCTCCAGCTTCCACTTGCCATCAGGGAACGGTCCATACGGCACCAATCCATCCCAGTTGATCTCGTGGTACGTTTCTGCAAAACGAACCTGCTCGTCGCTCCAGATCCTGCGTTTCTCCCCGGTCAGGGAGTATCGCTCGCCACATGTATACAGCACGCGGTCACCGTAGCGATCCCACACGCACTCGGCAGTCGGCGGTGTGTAAATCGGCTTCTCGTTGAAACGCACCTTTATGACGGAGAATGGCGAACCCTTGTTGATCTTTGTGCGGAACATGACGCCCCGTTGCGCGTGTGACGGGGGAAGAGTGTCAAAGTAGGTGATGGGGTTCCGTTTATATGGGGGGCGAACATTGTCTCCCAGCTTCTCGAGCACCGTCTCCGGATTGCCATCGCATATCGACCACTGGAGATGAGTCTCGTTGCTTGGTGCCTGGCTGAGAGATGGCGAGGCGAGAAGAATCCAGATGAGGGGTGCGTAGAGCTTCATTTTTCGTCAAGTATCATGGCCAAGTTGTAAGGAAGCTATTGCATGAGGCGATAGAAAAGAAGAACGAAAAGAAGAACATCGGGTTCAGTTAATGTTTATACACATATATGTGTATGTGTATGTATAGATGTATACAAATGGAGTGTGTAAAGGGGCTTGGCTTTGCATAGGTACGAGACACAATGTCTCACCCGCCAACCTCGTTTTTTTTATTATGACGGACAAGCCCAGCGATTACACGGCAATGAAGCCATCATGTCCTCATGACACTCAGGGTCTGGTGTTTGAAAGGGAAAAAAGAATGTCAGCGAAACAGCCGCGCGCCCAATCACGCCACCGAATTGACACTCCAACAGCCGCCGAACCTTGAGGTTTTGCTCCGGCGGGATCATCAAAATTGGAAAGGCAAACTTGGACTTGGAGCATGTGAGCACGGAACCTAAGCGCCCGGTGTGCCAGCCTTCAAACTCACACGGGTGGATGAGACAATGTTTGCTTATCAGTTTTCCGTTATATGATTGTTTGTAGAACGGCTTAGCTTTGAGTCAAGGGAAGATATGGTATCTCCCGATGCTGTTGTGTAATTCCTCAATATGCTGTTCAACGTAGTAGATCCGATATCACAACAACAGACCATTCGTCAAGATGAAGACAGTCGAGGAAACATAAAAGATGGTTGACATCCACCCATTCACATACGATAACTACTTCCAACTACAATTCATCTACATGTTCATGGAGGATGTGACATACGTACTTGATGGGTTGCTTCGCCACCAAGTTCAATACTCTGGTCTAGGGTAACCAGTTTTACATGAATACCTACCCTGATGCTCACAACTTGATTTCTTCAGAGTTTCGAATGCTAAGTGATCACATATGCCAAGGAAGTGATACACCTTAATCTGGAATTCGGCACCGTTCAATTCCTCACCTCTTGATGCTATTAACATGTGCAAACCATATGTTCACAAACGTCTCCCGATGCCACTAGTTCCGTTCCCAATGCTTGATATCCCGAGGTCTGAAACTCAGCCAATCATGAAGCAAAGACCGGGTAGTGCTCGTCAATCATCATCTCAGATCCATGGCAGCCAGAGTTTGCCGGCTCGTCAACTCTTCTCTTCTCTGTCAGCAATGCGTTGGCGAGGCGTTCTCATGGCTTGCGCCGCGTCCATGCAGAACGAACTTGGCTCGCTTCGGTTATGTTCAAAGGACCACCCGCCATGAACTGCAAAGCTCGGAAACATGCCGACTCGGGGGGTTTTTGTATCCTAGGGATCTTCGCCAGAGAGATAGCAGCCAGATCTACAACGCCTACATAGGGCTATCTCTTAGCCCAATGCAGGGAGTGACCGGTTAACATCTGCATCTGTACCTGCCCCATACCAGCTGGCTGAAGTTGAGTTGAGTTGTTGCCTTGATCATCCTGGGATTGAACCATCGCGGCAGGACACGATCTTCATTCAACGACAACATCGAAACCTGCACCTGTCCAAGAAGTCAGCCACGTGCCGTCCCGGCGCCCGACTGTGCATGAAGAGTGTAGAGTATCGATCGTTAGGGACCATCGGAGCATGCATGCTTGCTTGGTTGACTGTTGAAATGTCGAACCAGATTTGCGTGTTATGGCACACACATCACGGACAAGTCAGCCAAGGCTCACCTCAATCCTCACCAAGATGGGAAAAGAGATGCGATCAAACCCCCGCATGATAGCAGGAAAAAGAAACCAACAGAGCAGGGTATAGCATCCAAAAGTTCACGCCGGACTCATCGGAAAACCATACAATCAATTACCTTGGCCCTTAAGGTTTCTGCAGTCAGCCCTCATTGGAAATTAGTCGAGCGGCGCTGTTGCACGTACTGTAGGCGTAGTCGTAGTCGTAGCGCTTGTCACCCCTCCTTCCAAAATCTGCATCGCCCATCCAAGAGGAATGATGGCGTGTCTGTGTCCTCACTTGCCAAGTAGATCGCGAGAGATTGCCCCGGGAAAACCTCACCGACACGGTTACCCGGCATGGCATGTCCAAGGTTGGCTTTGCTCTTCTCTGCTCTGCCCTGTCGAGGAGGCGCCGAGAAATGAAAGCTGGAGAGTATAAACTTGGAGATGCGGGATCTAAGATAGTCGGTCTCGGATAATGCCCCATCACACCTAAGGTACCTAATGAGAGTAAGTTAAGTTGGACATGGGGTAAACTCCACGGGGAAGGGACCCTTTGTCCCGACAGTCATCGCCTCATTGCGACTTCGTTTCCGTGTAGCGAAACCATCTGTCGCCAAACTCACAGAAGCGATCCAATGCGCGATCAAACACGCAAGACGAGGACGTGATGGACGAGCGGATGAGGTGACGGCTTGTCGTCGAACATGCCATTATCAGCACTGGCCGGTGCTCCGAGCCAGGTCCGTTACTCGAGGCTCATGATTGAGGCCGATGCATCAGGAACCGGGACCGGCTGTCGGAGGGTTACACAACAAGGGACGGACGGCCGGTCCCATTGGCCTGCTTTTTTTTTTTTTTTTTTCGTATGAAGTGAAGCTTCCGGGGACATGTTTGAATCCCTTGCCTGGCCTGGCCGTGTCTCGCATCGCAGCCAGCAGCAATTTGCTCGAGTTTCTGACATGTGAATGTGGCTGCCAGTGGGCCGTGGAGCATCGCATCGCGGGACTGACGACTTCAGCGACAGGGGAACACCGGAGGTGCATGCTACGCAACAGGGGGTTCAGTCCGGGTTACAAGGGTTCCGTGGGGCCCTTGGTCGGTCGATAAGGCATTGGCGATGCCATCAACGTGATGCGGCAAAGGAGAAGATGTTGAAATAGGAAGCGAATTCGTGGCCACGGGACTAAGCGACCGAGAACAGGGCCGCTTTTCTAGAATCAACCTCGACCACCTGGCTTGGCACCCGAGGCCTTCCATCAAGCTCGTGCCTGATATCGTTGTGTAGCCGCGGCAGCAGCTGGAACGAATCCCGCCAAGTTGAGCATGGGGGCGGGACGTCCCTTATCAATTTCTCTGTTTTCGCCTCAACGCAGCAATCCAGACCAACCGCCCAGAGACGACAGCGTATCCGGCTTGTTTTCGCGCTGGTGCGTCTGGACATGTCGTAGTAGTGAGTAATTGAGCATATTTGGGCTCAAACTCTCCAATGCAGCGAGCGGTTGGCGCAGAAGCACGGTTCCATGCTTGTTGGATCCAATGCCTCCATGATATCTGTGCGCCATGTCTAGCAGGGCAAATCGGTTGGCGGAGAGCCAATCGCATCGCCATTCCAAGCCCAGCACGAGGGAGAAGGGAGACGAATGAAGAGATAAGGCGCGGATGGAGATTGGAGGCGCGCCTTGACGACAGCCACTGACCAAGCGCTTGTGCGCCAACACGGACTCGGATGGGATCCGGTTGAAACGCAATCATGACGAGGAATGAGGTTGTAGTGTAGTGTAGTGTAGCTGCAGGCGCTTCCACGGATTGGATTCTCATATTTGGCTCTCGGATTCTCGCGTATACAGATCCCGGTTGGAGAAAACGCGAGGTCAAAATACTCCGAATTCACAAGCCGGCAGAAAGCCCTAGATCAGGATTACCGATCCATTTGATCCATCCCACCGCCAAGTCCCGTCCGAATTACCAGAAAGAGCACATCTCACCCGTCGCGGCTAGGCGCAATCTGTGATCAACGCCAAGGGTTACGTGGCGTTGAATGTTGGCGAATGTCATAGCTGCAGGCAATGGAAGGACTAAGTACAGTACAGACTCGGCAGATGACTTTTGCTTTGTTGGGAGAATGAACGGGTTGATGAAACTGAAAGTGGATGGTTAAAAAAAAAAAAAAGGTCTCTCTCTGTGTCTTGTCTTGGTGGAGGGGAAAGAGGAGCCACTTTCACATGCCAGATCAACAGGGGGCAGAGGCAAGCAAGAGCAAGCAAGAGCCTCGACAGGGATGGAAGGAAGAACACAGCAGCTCAAGCTCGCCCAGCAAAAGGAATGGGGCTTTAGAACGTGCGGCTGAGTGGAACCACTCTCTGCTCCAACATCGATGGTGTCACGGCGGCCCAACAGCACCCCACCACGCGTAGTACCTTGTGAGGTTTTTGATCTGATTGTCACAGGCCATGAGAAGACGTGCGTGTGGCTTCGCAATAAGCAGGGACTGAAACACCAGCTCGAGACAATCAGCGGAAAAATAGGAGCAATGAGGATCAAATGCCATATCAAAAGGGAGACTCAACAACGCCTCAGGAACATATGAGAGACAGCTGACGGAACCAGGAACCAGCCACAGGTACAAGATTGAGGCGAACCAAAAGGTACCCCACCCACCAAGAATAGCTGGAATAGATACCCGCTAGAGTACCAGCACATGCTCACCCGCATGCACATGCACATGCTAACGCTGCCATGGATGGGTGGATGAGGTAGCTCGCGATGGCAAAAAGCTACCATTTACACGCCAAATGGTCGGCATTTCCAGCGGTTGAGGTACATCCTCCCTTGCCTTGCTCTACCCAAAATTCCCTGATACGGACGTCAACTTAATTGCTACCTTCCTACAGTTTACGTTCGCGGCCGGAACCTGGCCTACTTGTGGCGTCCCACCATCCATACCTCCTCTTACATATCCATATCACTGCCCTCCCGCTCGGAGCTGTTTTGTCTCTCCCTCGTCTCCTTTTTAGCCTCCGTTGGACCCCTTCCACTGCTACATCTTGTCTCCTCATCATCTTCTCTTCCTTTTCTGTCAGCTAAAAAGCCCGTTCATCGCCTGTCCCTCTTGCTCAGGGTTTCCCTTGCTATCTCACGGTACTTAACCTTGCGCTCGTCACACTGTCGTCATATCAGTCCGACACCTGCCGCGACTCGATCAACTGAGCCCATTTGGCTTATCTCTTCCCCAACCATAAATCGGTTCCCGCTTATACCGGCTTCTCGCCCATCACACACACAAACTCATCACAATGTCTTCCCCTCAGGTCAACGGTGATGTGAGCGCTGCTCACTCGGCGTTCATTCAGGTATGTGTCATTGGTCTTGTTCTGTCACATGCTCGACTTTGCGACTAACATGGAGGCCCGATAGCATCTCCTCAACTACCCCGTCATTAGCGACGGCGTTCACACTTTCAAGTCCAACGAATACGGCCAGAGGTCTATCCAGCTCAGCGACGCCGCTTACCAGACCTTTGCTGCCCCCGTCCTTCCCTGGTTCCAAAGGCCTTACCAGTATGTTTCGCCTTACGTCCAGAAGGTCGACTCCCTCGGCGACAAGACCCTCGACCGCATCGACGAGCGATTCCCCGTTGTCATGAAGCCCACCGAGGAGCTCTACAACGATACCAAGGGTCTCATCCTTCTCCCCTACCACAAGGGTCTCGAGGGCCGGGATCACGTCTTTGAGGTGTACAGCTCGGAATACAAGAAGAACGAGCAACCAGGCCTTGTCGCCCACGGAAAGGCCGCCGTTATCACTGCTCTTGTCGTTAGCAACGAGACTCTCTCCTGGATCAGCTCCTTCTTGCACCAGAAGAAGGCCGAGGCAACCAACGCTGTCAACGAAAAGATCAACCAGTAGAAAACGGTCGCCAGCAGCCTGATCGCGCTTATACCCTCCCTTTTCCCCCTTTCTCTTTTGGATTTGCCTCTGAAACATGGGGCATCTCCCAGTGTACTCCTCTTATAGTTTCGTTCTGGGGTTCTCGGTCTTGCGACGAGAGTGGAAAGCCGGCCCGCCTGTCGTTCCAAGAGCTGGCACATTTACAACTTGAATCTTTTCGGGGTTTCCTCTTGCGTCTTGTCCGCCTAGTCCTTCGCCCATCATCCCCCAAGGTTCTTTATCGCACCCGCCGAGCACTCTAATACCGCCGATTCCGATGCTGTCGGCATGTGTCCTCGTCATGACGCCAGGGAGGGGTCGGTAGCGTCCTACATGGGAACGCAAATGTGCAGCCTAACGCGCCAGGAGTGGTACTTGACGTTTGTTGACGATGGATGTTACGATTATGTGCTATTGGTTCTCAAGCTTATGATACTTCGGATGTGTCGACTACGGATGGGAGCTGAGATTGCCAGACTGATGCGGACATGGAAAGACTTAAAAATCGAGAGTTAATAGATTTCTTATATCTTATTTTGAATGGAATTGCGTGTACTTTGTCATTTGATCTCACCTACATTGTCAGTTCAGAGGTCGTGAGTCAAGAGCATTCTCTTGATAATGGTTTTCTCACTTACAACACCTACAAATCTATCCCAACCACTCGGTACAATCTAACGCTACATCTCTCGTTACCTTCGAGAAAAAAATTTTAAGACCATCGACGTCTTGTGATTCGCAGGCGTTCACTCTCGGGCGCCAACCTCAGCGTCAGTCTTCTAAGAAATGACAACCTGCAATTCGCAGGTCAATGACATTAATGAACAAATCATAGTAACGTGACCATAAGTTCAGAGTATAGTCAAAACTAAAAAATTGTTCTATATAACTCTACTTTAGCCAGGGATTTGACCGACCATCCGTAACTGCGTCTTCGGCCCTGGGTATCCTGTTCGCCTCAGCGCTTGTTGATACCGACTACCTGCAAAGCCTAACCCATTCTCGGTCCAATTTCCGGGCTTCCAAATAGACCTAAGTTATGAACGAAGCCAAAGTTCGGGTCTTCTCAACACTAACAATCTCTGTGAGAGGTTCTTGGGGTTGAGTCACAAGTCTGGGGTGAGCGATGGTGCAACTAGACGATGTCACGAGCTAGATTGATGCTTCAGCAGAGGCGTCTTCAATTGAGAGGACCTAGATGGTAACTGGCTGAGTATGAGCCATGATTGATGTCGAGCATCTACGTCTGTTGAGAAAACCCACCGGGACTCATGTCCTCTTTTCCCCTTCACAGGGGAACAAACGCCCATTGCGCAACATGTGTTGTCTCCGAACGGGTGATGTGAACCGTCATTTAACTTGGAATGGGCGCACGTCGTAGACGTTGTTACATGAGCTTAATCGACCTGCTTGTCTTCGATCTTCGGAAACTCTGGTTCTGTGTCACGATCCCGCTCTGGTGTCATGGCTGTCCAGGCAAATGGTGAGACATGGGGGATGCCCTCGCCGAATGTCACACAATACTGGGCTCAATGTTAGGTAAGCCTTATCCATATAGGGTTTTTTTTTGTCTCTTGTGCTTTTCTTTTCCACGTAGGTCCAACATGATGAGAGGGAATGCCATCTTTGTTTGTCAAGGCCTCTTTGCCATACATCCGTCCTTAGGCGCGGCATATTAACGACTAGGTAGATATCTGAAATGGGGATCAGGTAATAATTGGATTGCACTCGACCAAATAACAAACAAAGAGCTGCGATTTAGAGAATTTCCGATGTTTGTTTCGAAAGAAAAACTACCTCTCTATATATCCACCCACGAGGAGGCTGTGACTGACAGGTACAGCCACCACCATGCACTCAGCTTGTGAAACCATGTTTTCCGGCGGTTTATAAATGCTTCATATCGTGTAGTACCAAGCCAGATTATAACTCATGGCTATTCTTTTGAAGTTCGGTTAACTTTTCTGCCGTTCGTTGCGAGTGACGTCTAAGTTTTTTTCGGGGAGACTTCAAATGCAACGTTTGGATGCATCACTTGAAAGATGGCTTTGGTGTTTGCACGTTTCTGAGTCATTCTTACCTACCACAGGTATATAAAGCCTGCTTCAGAGCCAATTCTCACATAATAGCTCATTCTATTCATCATCACATCACCATTGCTCAAAATCGTACCTTCAACGTGCTCCTACTGACAGCAGTCTTCGTCTTATCAACAACTTCACAGCACATCACAAGTCAATTTTCTAGGACACAACATGACCATTTATAAAATCGAGGAAGTGGCTCCAGTTGGGGTCAACCCAAAGGGCAAGGTCGTTGTCCTAAATGGCTTCCCTGGTACGGGGAAACTGACCATCCTCAACAACTTGCAGCCGAGGCTAGCCGGCCAGGACACTCTCATCATCGACAACCACTTCATAATCGACCCGGTCCAGAAGAGATACCCTGATCGAGGCCTGAACCATTACTACCTAAGGCAGCAGCTACGCCAGGTCATCTTTAAGGAGATCCGAAAGATGGTGGAGCGAGGATGTGTCGTGTTGATGACAGCTTGTCTGGGGAACAATGAAGGGGACCGCAAGATTTTGGACGGGCATCTTGATATCGTCCGCGGGACACATATTCCCATGTTTTGGATCAACGTCAGCTGTGATCAGCGCACCTTGGAGGAACGCCTAACGAAGCCGGGGCGAGTTCAGGGCAACAAGAGCAAGCTTACAAACGTGGAGATACTACGAAGCATTACCAAGAACAGCCGGATTATTATTCCTTCGGGGTCACGGCATAGGCTGGAGGACATCAGCCTCGTAACTGCCAGTTTGGACGTTGGCGGTGGCATAGATGAGGCTGTGAATAAGGTATACAACGTCGTGGAGGGAAAACACTCGAAGCTATAACATTAAATAGCTAGGGTGTTACGGTGTTTGATTTGAACAGGATACGATACCCTTTGCCTTTGTCTTGGTTTGCTTGGTTGAGTTTGCTTGATGGACGTTGTTTGGAACCAGAGGCATACTCCTGCCCAGTGGACTTTGTATTCTTTGCTTTGTTTCGTTGACTATTGGTCAAAAAGACTCTTGACTATCCATGTTTGTAGAAACATTGTCGCATTCAGAATGCATTTGTTACCTAGTAGCCATCCTCTCACTGTTGCGACCACTCTGCGTCCTCCCATCGACACTGTTGTTGGCTAGTTTGTTTCTGTCTTTCTATCTGGCTAGGAACGGTATCCTGAGCTTACAACCAATTTTGGCAATAATCGAGATGGATTACGAACTTTCTAGGTTGAGTAGGCATTGAGTGTCATCGTTCAGGACCTCGCAGCAAGATTTGCATGTCAGCATACCTCATTTCGCCAGTAAATTGGGGCGAGTTGATCGCTTGATTCATTCAACGTCGTATTTCCAGCAAACCGGTTAGGCGAGGCCGTTGAGATTATACCTGGCCGCGCCTGGAGGATGCCTGCTCGAGGCTGACATGTTCTGTGCCCAGCCCTGGGACAGACTGGCAATAAATATGTTCGTGCCTGTGCTGAATATTGAGTTCTCGTGTATATGCGAGCGAGTAGCCAATTTCCAGTATAATGATAATACTGGGTTACTACAGCCTATGCAAGTGTTGTCTGACCGTAATAGGGAGAGTGCAAGAGGGTGCCAAGTGTAGATAACCTGGGCAGCAACGTCCAATACGACTATGAAATTCCACCTACAACTCTAGATCACATGGACATAAGCACTAGAATGCATGATCACTGTCGACCAGATTGCTGGTCCAAGATAATAACAAGGCTGAACGCAACCGCCATAGCATTAACAATGTTACCCTAGACGGGTATGATGACATTGGCAAATCACCCAATGACCCTAACAATAAAAGAGCTGCTGACCTGGCACGGCATACTGGTATCAGCGGAACCGAAATCAGCTGGTCCCAATACTGCGGTTGACCGTTGGTACATAGGTAGGCGAACGCCGGGGCACATCTGCAAGACGCGAAACATTTAACCTCGTGGTGATTTAGGCTATGTGCATGTACGATATGCGTCTCACTGACGGATAGCTATTTCAAGCCTGACGGAGAAACAAATGTGGGATTACCAAACAATATACGGGCGCAAGAGTCGAAATGGGGAGTAAGCCCCGATGTCTTCCCACGGGACTGGTGACGATCCCCGGCAAGCGACAGTAGTGATGACGGTGGGATGAGAAGAAAAAAAAAAGCCATGACAATTCGGCCTTGGACGGGCAAACTCCTGAGGCAGTACCGAAAGGAGGATCGACAAGAGTCCAGGGCTCCCAAGCGAGGCTTCTAGATAGGGACGGGAAGACAAGCCCAAAGGAGTCCAAGGCGAACTGGGAAGGGGAAGACGTCTTCGGCGTTAGGATTTTGACAGGCAGGGAAGTGCAATGAGCTCGGAGTGCGCGTGGGTATGTGCGCCATGGGAAAAGAGAATGGGACGTTGACCCCGGGCATGGACATGGCTGTTTGATTAGACGCGGATCATGGGACGTGAGAGGGAGAGAACAAGGGCCGGCCGCGAGAAGGGCTATTGCTTTGCGGTGTTTTTGTTCAGTATGTAGCAATGAGGCCTTGCCATGTACAACATGGCCGCGGCATATACGAGCAGAGGGCAAACGATAGGTCTCATCGACAGACATGTTAGGTTGACTGCCGAATCTGAGCTCCCGTCGGAAGCACACAGGGGGCACACACATTGGTGAAACTGAGGCGTCCCCCGGGTGGCTTGACCTTCTCGGGGGTAAAAGTCTTGGTTGAGCGAATAAACTGAAAGACAGGTCAAAAAGAACAAGAGAAAAGTTGTTGGTTAAAGGGCCGTTGTCATTGTTGATGGGATGCGAGGAAGTGGGGGAACCCGTCTGTGATAGATGAGTGACGGACGGGCGCCATCTCATACTTGAAACGCGCCGAGGCGATGGGGAAATCGAAGAGGATGCAGAGTGCATAGAGTAGCACCAATGGTGGACCTTGTGCTAAGTGATAGCAGAGGCCCCCGATAGGATGGCCTCGATGAACTACGCACAGATGCTCACTGAGCTGTAGTGTTTTGAGAAGAGCGTCGTCCATGGCTTGCTCTCGTGTACCGAGGGAATGGGAGATGCATCTCCGTACAGCCTACCAGGCAATGCAGGAATAGCGAGACTAGCTGAACCTTTTCCCTGGATTAATGACATGCACAGACTGTATAATATCACTGGGCCAAACGTCCCGGATTGCAACGTTGTCGCCACCAACATGTGGCGTCGACGTTGAACACACGAGAGACATGAGTAAATGGCGTCAGGCTTGACAATGCTCGGACAGGCCTGTGCTACGTACCGACTATATATCGATCGAATATTGGTTGTATAAATGAAAAGATTAGCAGCCGCCGATGCAACTCATGGCGGTTGGGACCTCCTGTCTGTCACTCCACTGGCACTTGGGGACCCTGGGGTGATGATGCTTTATCTGTAACATATCTTACTCGTGGAAGTATTGCTCGGGCCTGTCATCTGATTTATGATGGCATCTTCCTAATTAAGGGTTGATGGATGGCGCGCCCCCTCTCATGTGAGGTCAAAGTCAGGCAATAGATGAATCAATCAATTGCGCCCAATTCAAAACGTGTTGTTGATATGTGATTTACCCTTGAGGCTGTAGCCTCTTTCTGTGCCGCTTACTTGTGAATGACATACATAAATAGATGTTTACCGAGCTTGTGCAATGCTGATCCGCACAGGCAAGCGAAATCGACAGCAGGAAATGCCGTGCTGACAGCCTTGAGTGCATGCAGCACCCAACTCCGCATGCACCCTGTACCCTCGCGAGAGAACATCGCAGCCGGCCATTAGTACAGAAGCCGGACCTGCTCGCTTGAGTAGAGAATGAAGCCAGAGGACGCGCAGCCTTCCCGTTTCGTTTCTCTCGCCCAGGGGACCCTTGTCGATCGTTTCCGCGTGTGGACATGCTGCCCGTCGTTAGGCTGGGTCTGGACAAAGCTTCACCATGTTCAATTCAGGCACAGCAGCAGGAATAGGAAACAATGGGGGAGCTATTATCGAGCTTGTCCTGGGCGAGATGGTGTGGAGGGGGACGACGGTCGGTGGTGGTGGGTGGGATGGAAACGCAGTGTGATGGATGGATGGAGGGGTTGAGGGGGAGTTGACTTGTGTGATCTATTGTATGCTGGAGATAGGCAGGTTGTGTCGGCGTCTGTGCTTGCTTGTACGAGATATCCCGAGATTCATTGTTTCTTTTTTCTTCCCTTGCCTTGCCCTGCTTTGCCACGGCCAACCCGACTTGTTGGTGACTGACTGAAACCGGTTCTGACCACCAACCAAGATGTGAGAAATATCTCTCTAACAGCTCACCTCAGCCCGCCTCTCAACGACGAACGGTTCCATTGCGAGTGTTGCTTTTTCGTCTATGTCCATCTCCCTCATTCTGCACAAAGAGAGGCGTCATCCAGAACTTCTCGCCCGTCGTCGGTACAGCACAGATAATTTCCCACGTTGGAGACCACAACTCTCTCTCGCCGATTGCGATTGGTCAAGCCATGCGTGCTTCTGAAGCCGGGGGTTCGCGGACGTGGGAGCGACCCCCCGGCTCTCAAACATGGGTTGAGGGAGAAGTGGAGAGAGCACTCTCCATCCCTGTTGGTGGCCACGCGCGACGGGGGCGAACAAGTGAGACAGAGGACAAGACTCGAGAGAAACAGAGGAATCGAGACGAAGAATGGAAGGAATTTTGAGACTTATTAGATCATTATCCGGCTTCCATTTTGGAGACGATGAGGAATGTAGTCTCCAAGTCAACAATAACATCTCCAATTGCTTGTCATAGTCACTCTGGAAACTGCCTGCAAACGATGGGCATATGACAGGCAACATGAGCTGTAGCCCCGGTAATAGAGCCTGACTCTACCGGCTCCCCGCCTGTTTACAAACTCTACAGAAGGAAAACAATGAATTGTGCCAAAGCCGTCAGTCAACTGATGAGAGAAGAGCAGGCAGCCCGTGGATTCATACCCTCCCTCCCG